>OY804576.1:2616345-2898318 GCA_963680875.1 Bathymodiolus brooksi
TAGACAAAACACTAACGAAACATTAAACATCACTTAGATATAAATGTACACAGAATCACACGTCAGGTACAAGACAAAACACTAACGAAACATTAAACATCACTTAGATAGAAATGTACACAGAATAACATGTCAGATACTAGACAAAACACTAACGAAACATTAAACATCACTTAGATAGAAATGTATACAGAATCACATGTCAGATACTAGACAAAACACTAACGAAACATTAAACATCACTTAGATAGAAATGTACACAGAATCACATGTCAGGTACTAGAAAAAACACTAACGAAACATTAAACATCACTTAGATAGAAATGTACACAGAATCACATGTCAGGTACTAGACAAAACACTAACGAAACATTAAACATCACTTAGATAGAAATGTACACATAATCACATGTCAGGTACTAGACAAAACACTAACGAAACATTAAACATCACTTAGATAGAAATGTACACAGAATCACATGTCAGGTACTAGACAAAACACTAACGAAACATTAAACATCACTTAGATAGAAATGTACACAGAATCACATGTCAGGTACTAGACAAAACACTAACGAAACATTAAACATCACTTAGATAGAAATGTATACAGAATCACATGTCAGGTACTAGACAAAACACTAACGAAACATTAAACATCACTTAGATAGAAATGTATACAGAATCACATGTCAGATACTAGACAAAACACTAACAAAACATTAAACATCACTTAGATATAAATGTACACAGAATCACATGTCAGGTACTAGACAAAACACTAACGAAACATTAAACATCACTTAGATAGAAATGTACACAGAATCACATGTCAGATACTAGACAAAACACTAACGAAACATTAAACATCACTTAGATAGAAATGTACACAGAATCACATGTCAGGTACTAGACAAAACACTAACGAAACATTAAACATCACTTAGATATAAATGTACACATAATCACATGTCAGGTACTAGACAAAACACTAACGAAACATTAAACATCACTTAGATAGAAATGTACACAGAATCACATGTCAGGTACTAGACAAAACACTAACGAAACATTAAACATCACTTAGATAGAAATGTACACAGAATCACATGTCAGGTACTAGACAAAACACTAACGAAACATTAAACATCACTTAGATAGAAATGTATACAGAATCACATGTCAGGTACTAGACAAAACACTAACGAAACATTAAACATCACTTAGATAGAAATGTATACAGAATCACATGTCAGATACTAGACAAAACACTAACAAAACATTAAACATCACTTAGATATAAATGTACACAGAATCACATGTCAGGTACTAGACAAAACACTAACGAAACATTAAACATCACTTAGATAGAAATGTACACAGAATCACATGTCAGATACTAGACAAAACACTAACGAAACATTAAACATCACTTAGATAGAAATGTACACAGAATCACATGTCAGGTACTAGACAAAACACTAACGAAACATTAAACATCACTTAGATATAAATGTACACATAATCACATGTCAGGTACTAGACAAAACACTAACGAAACATTAAACATCACTTAGATAGAAATGTACACAGAATCACATGTCAGGTACTAGACAAAACACTAACGAAACATTAAACATCACTTAGATAGAAATGTACACAGAATCACATGTCAGGTACTAGACAAAACACTAACGAAACATTAAACATCACTTAGATAGAAATGTACACAGAATCACATGTCAGATACTAGACAAAACACTAACGAAACATTAAACATCACTTATTAGATATAAATGTACACAGAATCACATGTCAGGTACTAGACAAAACACTAACGAAACATTAAACATCACTTAGATAGAAATGTATACAGAATCACATGTCAGATACTAGACAAACACTAACGAAACATTAAACATCACTTAGATAAAAATGTATACAGAATCACATGTCAGATACTAGACAAAACACTAACGAAACATTAAACATCACTTAGATATAAATGTACACATAATCACATGTCAGGTACTAGACAAAACACTAACGAAACATTAAACATCACTTAGATAGAAATGTACACAGAATCACATGTCAGGTACTAGACAAAACACTAACGAAACATTAAACATCACTTAGATAGAAATGTACACAGAATCACATGTCAGTACTAGACAAAACACTAACGAAACATTAAACATCACTTAGATAGAAATGTACACAGAATCACATGTCAGGTACTAGACAAAACACTAACGAAACATTAAACATCACTTAGATAGAAATGTATACAGAATCACATGTCAGGTACTAGACAAAACACTAACGAAACATTAAACATCACTTAGATAGAAATGTACACAGAATCACACGTCAGGTACTAGACAAAACATTAATGAAACATTAAACATCACTTAGATAGAAATGTACACAGAATCACACGTCAGGTACTAGACAAAACACTAACGAAACATTAAACATCACTTACATAGAAATGTACACAGAATCACATGTCAGATACTAGACAAAACACTAACGAAACATTAAACATCACTTTGATAGAAATGTATACAGAATCACATGTCAGATACTAGACAAAACACTAACGAAACATTAAACATCACTTATTAGATATAAATGTACACAGAATCACATGTCAGATACTAGACAAAACACTAACGAAACATTAAACGTCACTTAGATATAAATGTACACAGAATCACACGTCAGGTACAAGACAAAACACTAACGAAACATTAAACATCACTTAGATAGAAATGTACACAGAATCACATGTCAGGTACTAGACAAAACACTAACGAAAAACATTAAACATCACTTAGATAGAAATATATACAGAATCACATGTCAGATACTAGACAAAATACTAACGAAACATTAAACATCACTTAGATATAAATGTACACAGAATCACATGTCAGGTACTAGACAAAACACTAACGAAACATTAAACATCACTTAGATAGAAATGTACACAGAATCACATGTCAGGTACTAGACAAAACACTAACGAAACATTAAACATCACTTAGATAGAAATGTACACAGAATCACATGTCAGGTACTAGACAAAACACTAACGAAACATTAAACATCACTTAGATAGAAATGTACACAGAATCACATGTCAGGTACTAGACAAAACACTAACGAAACATTAAACATCACTTAGATAGAAATGTATACAGAATCACATGTCAGGTACTAGACAAAACACTAACGAAACATTAAACATCACTTAGATAGAAATGTATACAGAATCACATGTCAGATACTAGACAAAACACTAACGAAACATTAAACATCACTTAGATATAAATGTACACAGAATCACATGTCAGATACTAGACAAAACACTAACGAAACATTAAACATCACTTAGATAGTAATGTATACAGAATCACATGTCAGGTACTAGACAAAACACTAACGAAACATTAAACATCACTTAGATAGAAATGTACACAGAATCACACGTCAGGTACTAGACAAAACACTAACGAAACATTAAACATCACTTAGATAGAAATGTACACAGAATCACATTTCAGATACTAGACAAAACACTAACGAAACATTAAACATCACTTAGATAGAAATGTACACAGAATCACATGTCAGGTACTAGACAAAACACTAACGAAACATTAAACATCACTTATTAGATAGAAATGTACACAGAATCACATGTCAGATACTAGACAAAACACTAACGAAACATTAAACATCACTTATTAGATAGAAATGTACACAGAATCACATGTCAGATACTAGACAAAACACTAACGAAACATTAAACATCACTTATTAGATAGAAATGTACACAGAATCACATGTCAGATACTAGACAAAACACTAACGAAACATTAAACATCACTTATTAGATATAAATGTACACAGAATCACATGTCAGGTACTAGACAAAACACTAACGAAACATTAAACATCACTTAGATATAAATATACACAGAATCACACGTCAGGTACTAGACAAAACACAAACGAAACATTAAACATCAGTTAGATAGAAATGTACACAGAATCACATGTCAGGTACTAGACAAAACGCTAACGAAACATTAAACATCACTTAGATAGAAATGTACACAGAATCACATGTCAGATACTAGACAAAACACTAACGAAACATTAAACATCACTTAGATATAAATGTACACAGAATCACATGTCAGGTACTATACAAAACACTAACGAAACATTAAACATCACTTAGATATAAATGTACACAGAATCACATGTCAGGTACTAGACAAAACACTAACGAAACATTAAACATCACTTAGATATAAATGTACACAGAATCACATGTCAGGTACTAGACAAAACACTAACGAAACATTAAACATCACTTAGATAGAAATGTACACATAATCACATGTCAGGTACTAGACAAAACACTAACGAAACATTAAACATCACTTAGATAGAAATGTACACAGAATCACATGTCAGGTACTAGACAAAACACTAACGAAACATTAAACATCACTTAGATAGAAATGTACACAGAATCACATGTCAGGTACTAGACAAAACACTAACGAAACATTAAACATCACTTAGATAGAAATGTATACAGAATCACATGTCAGGTACTAGACAAAACACTAACGAAACATTAAACATCACTTAGATAGAAATGTATACAGAATCACATGTCAGATACTAGACAAAACACTAACAAAACATTAAACATCACTTAGATATAAATGTACACAGAATCACATGTCAGGTACTAGACAAAACACTAACGAAACATTAAACATCACTTAGATAGAAATGTACACAGAATCACATGTCAGATACTAGACAAAACACTAACGAAACATTAAACATCACTTAGATAGAAATGTACACAGAATCACATGTCAGGTACTAGACAAAACACTAACGAAACATTAAACATCACTTAGATATAAATGTACACATAATCACATGTCAGGTACTAGACAAAACACTAACGAAACATTAAACATCACTTAGATAGAAATGTACACAGAATCACATGTCAGGTACTAGACAAAACACTAACGAAACATTAAACATCACTTAGATAGAAATGTACACAGAATCACATGTCAGGTACTAGACAAAACACTAACGAAACATTAAACATCACTTAGATAGAAATGTACACAGAATCACATGTCAGGTACTAGACAAAACACTAACGAAACATTAAACATCACTTAGATAGAAATGTACACAGAATCACATGTCAGGTACTAGACAAAACACTAACGAAACATTAAACATCACTTAGATAGAAATGTATACAGAATCACATGTCAGGTACTAGACAAAACACTAACGAAACATTAAACATCACTTAGATAGAAATGTATACAGAATCACATGTCAGATACTAGACAAAACACTAACGAAACATTAAACATCACTTAGATATAAATGTACACAGAATCACATGTCAGATACTAGACAAAACACTAACGAAACATTAAACATCACTTAGATAGTAATGTATACAGAATCACATGTCAGGTACTAGACAAAACACTAACGAAACATTAAACATCACTTAGATAGAAATGTACACAGAATCACACGTCAGGTACTAGACAAAACACTAACGAAACATTAAACATCACTTAGATAGAAATGTACACAGAATCACATTTCAGATACTAGACAAAACACTAACGAAACATTAAACATCACTTAGATAGAAATGTACACAGAATCACATGTCAGGTACTAGACAAAACACTAACGAAACATTAAACATCACTTATTAGATAGAAATGTACACAGAATCACATGTCAGATACTAGACAAAACACTAACGAAACATTAAACATCACTTATTAGATAGAAATGTACACAGAATCACATGTCAGATACTAGACAAAACACTAACGAAACATTAAACATCACTTATTAGATAGAAATGTACACAGAATCACATGTCAGATACTAGACAAAACACTAACGAAACATTAAACATCACTTATTAGATATAAATGTACACAGAATCACATGTCAGGTACTAGACAAAACACTAACGAAACATTAAACATCACTTAGATATAAATATACACAGAATCACACGTCAGGTACTAGACAAAACACAAACGAAACATTAAACATCAGTTAGATAGAAATGTACACAGAATCACATGTCAGGTACTAGACAAAACACTAACGAAACATTAAACATCACTTAGATAGAAATGTACACAGAATCACATGTCAGATACTAGACAAAACACTAACGAAACATTAAACATCACTTAGATATAAATGTACACAGAATCACATGTCAGGTACTATACAAAACACTAACGAAACATTAAACATCACTTAGATATAAATGTACACAGAATCACATGTCAGGTACTAGACAAAACACTAACGAAACATTAAACATCACTTAGATATAAATGTACACAGAATCACATGTCAGGTACTAGACAAAACACTAACGAAACATTAAACATCACTTAGATAGAAATGTATACAGAATCACATGTCAGGTACTAGACAAAACACTAACGAAACATTAAACATCACTTAGATAGAAATGTACACAGAATCACATGTCAGATACTAGACAAAATACTAACGAAACATTAAACATCACTTAGATAGAAATGTATACAGAATCACATGTCAGGTACTAGACAAAACACTAACGAAACATTAAACATCACTTAGATAGAAATGTACACAGAATCACATGTCAGGTACTAGACAAAACACTAACGAAACATTAAACTTCACTTAGATAGAAATGTACACAGAATCACATGTCAGGTACTAGACAAAACACTAACGAAACATTAAACATCACTTAGATAGAAATGTATACAGAATCACACGTCAGATACTAGAGAAAACACTAACGAAACATTAAACATCACTTAGATAGAAATGTACACAGAATCACATGTCAGGTACTAGACAAAACACTAACGAAACATTAAACATCACTTAGATAGAAATGTATACAGAATCACATGTCAGGTACTAGACAAAACACTAACGAAACATTAAACATCACTTAGATAGATATGTATACAGAATCACACGTCAGATACTAGACATAACACTAACGAAACATTAAACATCACTTATTAGATATAAATGTACACAGAATCACATGTCAGGTACTAGACAAAACACTAACGAAACATTAAACATCACTTAGATAGAAATGTATACAGAATCACATGTCAGATACTAGACAAAACACTAACGAAACATTAAACATCACTTAGATAAAAATGTATACAGAATCACATGTCAGATACTAGACAAAACACTAACGAAACATTAAACATCACTTAGATATAAATGTACACATAATCACATGTCAGGTACTAGACAAAACACTAACGAAACATTAAACATCACTTAGATAGAAATGTACACAGAATCACATGTCAGGTACTAGACAAAACACTAACGAAACATTAAACATCACTTAGATAGAAATGTACACAGAATCACATGTCAGTACTAGACAAAACACTAACGAAACATTAAACATCACTTAGATAGAAATGTACACAGAATCACATGTCAGGTACTAGACAAAACACTAACGAAACATTAAACATCACTTAGATAGAAATGTATACAGAATCACATGTCAGGTACTAGACAAAACACTAACGAAACATTAAACATCACTTAGATAGAAATGTACACAGAATCACACGTCAGGTACTAGACAAAACATTAATGAAACATTAAACATCACTTAGATAGAAATGTACACAGAATCACACGTCAGGTACTAGACAAAACACTAACGAAACATTAAACATCACTTACATAGAAATGTACACAGAATCACATGTCAGATACTAGACAAAACACTAACGAAACATTAAACATCACTTAGATAGAAATGTATACAGAATCACATGTCAGATACTAGACAAAACACTAACGAAACATTAAACATCACTTATTAGATATAAATGTACACAGAATCACATGTCAGATACTAGACAAAACACTAACGAAACATTAAACATCACTTAGATAAAAATGTATACAGAATCACATGTCAGATACTAGACAAAACACTAACGAAACATTAAACATCACTTAGATATAAATGTACACATAATCACATGTCAGGTACTAGACAAAACACTAACGAAACATTAAACATCACTTAGATAGAAATGTACACAGAATCACATGTCAGGTACTAGACAAAACACTAACGAAACATTAAACATCACTTAGATAGAAATGTACACAGAATCACATGTCAGTACTAGACAAAACACTAACGAAACATTAAACATCACTTAGATAGAAATGTACACAGAATCACATGTCAGGTACTAGACAAAACACTAACGAAACATTAAACATCACTTAGATAGAAATGTATACAGAATCACATGTCAGGTACTAGACAAAACACTAACGAAACATTAAACATCACTTAGATAGAAATGTACACAGAATCACACGTCAGGTACTAGACAAAACATTAATGAAACATTAAACATCACTTAGATAGAAATGTACACAGAATCACACGTCAGGTACTAGACAAAACACTAACGAAACATTAAACATCACTTACATAGAAATGTACACAGAATCACATGTCAGATACTAGACAAAACACTAACGAAACATTAAACATCACTTAGATAGAAATGTATACAGAATCACATGTCAGATACTAGACAAAACACTAACGAAACATTAAACATCACTTATTAGATATAAATGTACACAGAATCACATGTCAGATACTAGACAAAACACTAACGAAACATTAAACATCACTTAGATATAAATGTACACAGAATCACACGTCAGGTACAAGACAAAACACTAACGAAACATTAAACATCACTTATTAGATAGAAATGTACACAGAATCACATGTCAGGTACTAGACAAAACACTAACGAAAAACATTAAACATCACTTAGATAGAAATGTATACAGAATCACATGTCAGATACTAGACAAAATACTAACGAAACATTAAACATCACTTAGATATAAATGTACACAGAATCACATGTCAGGTACTAGACAAAACACTAACGAAACATTAAACATCACTTAGATAGAAATGTACACAGAATCACATGTCAGGTACTAGACAAAACACTAACGAAACATTAAACATCACTTAGATAGAAATGTACACAGAATCACATGTCAGGTACTAGACAAAACACTAACGAAACATTAAACATCACTTAGATAGAAATGTACACAGAATCACATGTCAGGTACTAGACAAAACACTAACGAAACATTAAACATCACTTAGATAGAAATGTATACAGAATCACATGTCAGGTACTAGACAAAACACTAACGAAACATTAAACATCACTTAGATAGAAATGTATACAGAATCACATGTCAGATACTAGACAAAACACTAACGAAACATTAAACATCACTTAGATATAAATGTACACAGAATCACATGTCAGATACTAGACAAAACACTAACGAAACATTAAACATCACTTAGATAGTAATGTATACAGAATCACATGTCAGGTACTAGACAAAACACTAACGAAACATTAAACATCACTTAGATAGAAATGTACACAGAATCACACGTCAGGTACTAGACAAAACACTAACGAAACATTAAACATCACTTAGATAGAAATGTACACAGAATCACATTTCAGATACTAGACAAAACACTAACGAAACATTAAACATCACTTAGATAGAAATGTACACAGAATCACATGTCAGGTACTAGACAAAACACTAACGAAACATTAAACATCACTTATTAGATAAAAATGTACACAGAATCTCATGTCAGATACTAGACAAAACACTAACGAAACATTAAACATCACTTATTAGATAGAAATGTACACAGAATCACATGTCAGATACTAGACAAAACACTAACGAAACATTAAACATCACTTATTAGATAGAAATGTACACAGAATCCAATGTCAGATACTAGACAAAACACTAACGAAACATTAAACATCACTTATTAGATATAAATGTACACAGAATCACATGTCAGGTACTAGACAAAACACTAACGAAACATTAAACATCACTTAGATATAAATATACACAGAATCACACGTCAGGTACTAGACAAAACACAAACGAAACATTAAACATCACTTAGATAGAAATGTACACAGAATCACATGTCAGGTACTAGACAAAACACTAACGAAACATTAAGCATCACTTAGATAGAAATGTACACAGAATCACATGTCAGATACTAGACAAAACACTAACGAAACATTAAACATCACTTAGATATAAATGTACACAGAATCACATGTCAGGTACTATACAAAACACTAACGAAACATTAAACATCACTTAGATATAAATGTACACAGAATCACATGTCAGGTACTAGACAAAACACTAACGAAACATTAAACATCACTTAGATATAAATGTACACAGAATCACATGTCAGGTACTAGACAAAACACTAACGAAACATTAAACATCACTTAGATAGAAATGTATACAGAATCACATGTCAGAAACTAGACAAAACACTAACGAAACATTAAACATCACTTAGATAGAAATGTACACAGAATCACATGTCAGATACTAGACAAAACACTAACGAAACATTAAACATCACTTAGATAGAAATGTATACAGAATCACATGTCAGGTACTAGACAAAACACTAACGAAACATTAAACATCACTTAGATAGAAATGTACACAGAATCACATGTCAGGTACTAGACAAAACACTAACGAAACATTAAACTTCACTTAGATAGAAATGTACACAGAATCACATGTCAGGTACTAGACAAAACACTAACGAAACATTAAACATCACTTAGATAGAAATGTATACAGAATCACACGTCAGATACTAGAGAAAACACTAACGAAACATTAAACATCACTTAGATAGAAATGTACACAGAATCACATGTCAGGTACTAGACAAAACACTAACGAAACATTAAACATCACTTAGATAGAAATGTATACAGAATCACATGTCAGGTACTAGACAAAACACTAACGAAACATTAAACATCACTTAGATAGAAATGTACACAGAATCACATGTCAGATACTAGACAAAACACTAACGAAACATTAAACATCACTTAGATAGAAATGTACACAGAATCACATGTCAGATACTAGACAAAACACTAACGAAACATTAAACATCACTTAGATAGATATGTATACAGAATCACACGTCAGATACTAGACATAACACTAACGAAACATTAAACATCACTTAGATAGAAATGTACACAGAATCACATGTCAGGTACTAGACAAAACACTAACGAAACATTAAACATCACTTAGATAGAAATGTATACAGAATCACATGTCAGGTACTAGACAAAACACTAACGAAACATTAAACATCACTTAGATAGAAATGTATACAGAATCACATGTCAGATACTAGACAAAACACTAACGAAACATTAAACATCACTTAGATATAAATGTACACAGAATCACATGTCAGGTACTAGACAAAACACTAACGAAACATTAAACATCACTTAGATAGAAATGTACACAGAATCACATGTCAGATACTAGACAAAACACTAACGAAACATTAAACATCACTTAGATAGAAATGTACACAGAATCACATGTCAGGTACTAGACAAAACACTAACGAAACATTAAACATCACTTAGATAGAAATGTACACAGAATCACATGTCAGATACTAGACAAAACACTAACGAAACATTAAACATCACTTAGATAGAAATGTACACAGAATCACATGTCAGGTACTAGACAAAACACTAACGAAACATTAAACATCACTTAGATAGAAATGTACACAGAATCACATGTCAGGTACTAGACAAAACACTAACGAAACATTAAACATCACTTAGATAGAAATGTACACAGAATCACATGTCAGATACTAGACAAAACACTAACGAAACATTAAACATCACTTATTAGATATAAATTTACACAGAATCACATGTCAGGTACTAGACCAAACACTAACGAAACATTAAACATCACTTAGATATAAATGTACACAGAATCGCACGTCAGGTACTAGACAAAACACTAACGAAACATTAAACATCACTTAGATAGAAATGTACACAGAATCACATGTCAGGTACTAGACAAAACACTAACGAAACATTAAACATCACTTAGATAGAAATGTACACAGAATCACATGTCAGATACTAGACAAAACACTAACGAAACATTAAACATCACTTACATAGAAATGTACACAGAATCACATGTCAGATACTAGACAAAACACTAACGAAACATTAAACATCACTTATTAGATATAAATGTACACAGAATCACATGTCAGGTACTAGACAAAACACTAACGAAACATTAAACATCACTTAGATATAAATGTACACAGAATCACATGTCAGGTACTAGACACAACACTAACGAAACATTAAACATTACTTAGATAGAAATGTACACAGAATCACATGTCAGGTACTAGACAAAACACTAACGAAACATTAAACATCACTTAGATAGAAATGTATACAGAATCACATGTCAGGGACAAGACAAAACACTAACGAAACATTAAACATCACTTAGATAGAAATGTACACAGAATCACATTTCAGATACTAGACAAAACACTAACGAAACATTAAACATCACTTAGATAGAACTGTACACAGAATCACATGTCAGGTACTAGACAAAACACTAACGAAACATTAAACATCACTTATTAGATAGAAATGTACATAGAATCACATGTCAGGTACTAGATAAAACACTAACGAAACATTAAACATCACTTAGATAGAAATGTACACAGAATCACATGTCAGATACTAGACAAACACTAACGAAACATTAAACATCACTTAGATAGAAATGTACACAGAATCACATGTCAGATACTAGACAAAACACTAACGAAACATTAAACATCACTTATTAGATATAAATGTACACAGAATCACATGTCAGATACTAGACAAAACACTAACGAAACATTAAACATCACTTAGATATAAATGTACACAGAATCACACGTCAGGTATTGGACAAAACACAAACGAAACATTAAAGATCACTTAGATAGAAATGTACACAGAATCACATGTCAGGTACTAGACAAAACACTAACGAAACATTAAACATCACTTAGATAGAAATGTACACAGAATCACATGTCAGATACTAGACAAAACACTAACGAAACATTAAACATCACTTAGATATAAATGTACACAGAATCACATGTCAGGTACTAGACAAAACACTAACGAAACATTAAGCATCACTTAGATAGAAATGTATACAGAATCACATGTCAGGTACTAGACAAAACACTAACGAAACATTAAACATCACTTAGATATAAATGTACACAGAATCACATGTCAGGTACTAGACAAAACACTAACGAAACATTAAACATCACTTAGATATAAATGTACACAGAATCACATGTCAGATACTAGACAAAACACTAACGAAACATTAAACATCACTTAGATAGAAATGTATACAGAATCACATGTCAGGTACTAGACAAAACACTAACGAAACATTAAACATCACTTAGATAGAAATGTACACAGAATCACATGTCAGATACTAGACAAAACACTAACGAAACATTAAACATCACTTAGATAGAAATGTATACAGAATCACACGTCATATACTAGACAAAACACTAACGAAACATTAAACATCACTTAGATAGAAATGTACACAGAATCACATGTCAGGTACTAGACAAAACACTAACGAAACATTAAACTTTACTTAGATAGAAATGTACACAGAATCACATGTCAGGTACTAGACAAAACACTAACGAAACATTAAACATCACTTAGATAGAAATGTATACAGAATCACACGTCAGATACTAGACAAAACACTAACGAAACATTAAACATCACTTAGATAGAAATGTACACAGAATCACATGTCAGGTACTAGACAAAACACTAACGAAACATTAAACATCACTTATTAGATAGAAATGTACACAGAATCACATGTCAGATACTAGACAAAACACTAACGAAACATTAAACATCACTTATTAGATAGAAATGTACACAGAATCACATGTCAGATACTAGACAAAACACTAACGAAACATTAAACATCACTTATTAGATAGAAATGTACACAGAATCACATGTCAGATACTAGACAAAACACTAACGAAACATTAAACATCACTTATTAGATATAAATGTACACAGAATCACATGTCAGGTACTAGACAAAACACTAACGAAACATTAAACATCACTTAGATATAAATATACACAGAATCACACGTCAGGTACTAGACAAAACACAAACGAAACATTAAACATCACTTAGATAGAAATGTACACAGAATCACATGTCAGGTACTAGACAAAACACTAACGAAACATTAAACATCACTTAGATAGAAATGTACACAGAATCACATGTCAGATACTAGACAAAACACTAACGAAACATTAAACATCACTTAGATATAAATGTACACAGAATCACATGTCAGGTACTATACAAAACACTAACGAAACATTAAACATCACTTAGATATAAATGTACACAGAATCACATGTCAGGTACTAGACAAAACACTAACGAAACATTAAACATCACTTAGATATAAATGTACACAGAATCACATGTCAGGTACTAGACAAAACACTAACGAAACAATAAACATCACTTAGATAGAAATGTATACAGAATCACATGTCAGAAACTAGACAAAACACTAACGAAACATTAAACATCACTTAGATAGAAATGTACACAGAATCACATGTCAGATACTAGACAAAACACTAACGAAACATTAAACATCACTTAGATAGAAATGTATACAGAATCACATGTCAGGTACTAGACAAAACACTAACGAAACATTAAACATCACTTAGATAGAAATGTACACAGAATCACATGTCAGATACTAGACAAAACACTAACGAAACATTAAACATCACTTAGATAGAACTGTACACAGAATCACATGTCAGGTACTAGACAAAACACTAACGAAACATTAAACATCACTTATTAGATAGAAATGTACATAGAATCACATGTCAGGTACTAGATAAAACACTAACGAAACATTAAACATCACTTAGATAGAAATGTACACAGAATCACATGTCAGATACTAGACAAACACTAACGAAACATTAAACATCACTTAGATAGAAATGTACACAGAATCACATGTCAGATACTAGACAAAACACTAACGAAACATTAAACATCACTTATTAGATATAAATGTACACAGAATCACATGTCAGATACTAGACAAAACACTAACGAAACATTAAACATCACTTAGATATAAATGTACACAGAATCACACGTCAGGTATTGGACAAAACACAAACGAAACATTAAAGATCACTTAGATAGAAATGTACACAGAATCACATGTCAGGTACTAGACAAAACACTAACGAAACATTAAACATCACTTAGATAGAAATGTACACAGAATCACATGTCAGATACTAGACAAAACACTAACGAAACATTAAACATCACTTAGATATAAATGTACACAGAATCACATGTCAGGTACTAGACAAAACACTAACGAAACATTAAGCATCACTTAGATAGAAATGTATACAGAATCACATGTCAGGTACTAGACAAAACACTAACGAAACATTAAACATCACTTAGATATAAATGTACACAGAATCACATGTCAGGTACTAGACAAAACACTAACGAAACATTAAACATCACTTAGATATAAATGTACACAAAATCACATGTCAGATACTAGACAAAACACTAACGAAACATTAAACATCACTTAGATAGAAATGTATACAGAATCACATGTCAGGTACTAGACAAAACACTAACGAAACATTAAACATCACTTAGATAGAAATGTACACAGAATCACATGTCAGATACTAGACAAAACACTAACGAAACATTAAACATCACTTAGATAGAAATGTATACAGAATCACACGTCAGATACTAGACAAAACACTAACGAAACATTAAACATCACTTAGATAGAAATGTACACAGAATCACATGTCAGGTACTAGACAAAACACTAACGAAACATTAAACTTCACTTAGATAGAAATGTACACAGAATCACATGTCAGGTACTAGACAAAACACTAACGAAACATTAAACATCACTTAGATAGAAATGTATACAGAATCACACGTCAGATACTAGACAAAACACTAACGAAACATTAAACATCACTTAGATAGAAATGTACACAGAATCACATGTCAGGTACTAGACAAAACACTAACGAAACATTAAACATCACTTAGATAGAAATGTATACAGAATCACATGTCAGGTACTAGACAAAACACTAACGAAACATTAAACATCACTTAGATAGAAATGTACACAGAATCACATGTCAGATACTAGACAAAACACTAACGAAACATTAAACATCACTTAGATAGAAATGTACACAGAATCACATGTCAGATACTAGACAAAACACTAACGAAACATTAAACATCACTTAGATAGAAATGTATACAGAATCACACGTCAGATACTAGACAAAACACTAACGAAACATTAAACATCACTTAGATAGAAATGTACACAGAATCACATGTCAGGTACTAGACAAAACACTAACGAAACATTAAACTTCACTTAGATAGAAATGTACACAGAATCACATGTCAGGTACTAGACAAAACACTAACGAAACATTAAACATCACTTAGATAGAAATGTACACAGAATCACATGTCAGATACTAGACAAAACACTAACGAAACATTAAACATCACTTATTAGATATAAATGTACACAGAATCACATGTCAGATACTAGACAAAACACTAACGAAACATTAAACATCACTTAGATAGAAATGTACACAGAATCACATGTCAGGTACTAGACAAAACACTAACGAAACATTAAACATCACTTATTAGATATAAATGTACACAGAATCACATGTCAGATACTAGACAAAACACTAACGAAACATTAAACATCACTTAGATAGAAATGTACACAGAATCACATGTCAGGTACTAGACAAAACACTAACGAAACATTAAACATCACTTATTAGATATAAATGTACACAGAATCACATGTCAGATACTAGACAAAACACTAACGAAACATTAAACATCACTTAGATAGAAATGTACACAGAATCACATGTCAGGTACTAGACAAAACACTAACGAAAGATTAAACATCACTTATTAGATATAAATGTACACAGAATCACATGTCAGATACTAGACAAAACACTAACGAAACATTAAACATCACTTAGATAGAAATGTACACAGAATCACATGTCAGGTACTAGACAAAACACTAACGAAACATTAAACCAGAATGATACAAGATAACAAATGATCAGACAAGAAATACCCCCATCTCAATATAACGTTAGTGAGATCGGATGGATTATATGTCCTGAGGCATGGTAAGAATGAATAGGTGAGTGTGTAAATAAAGAAATTACTCATTAAAAGATCAAACGATGATAAAACAAGATATATCTGTTAAAACGATGTTCGTTTCAGAGCATATTTATTCTTTTCTTTGGAAAATATTTAAATATTTGAATTTTGAAATAAATCGCAAAGCGCAAATGTTTTGCCTGACTATAAGAAAAAAAATGGCAACACATCTTTATATTAGCTTTGTAATTACTATGATTGGATTTTGTAGTTTGTTTGACGGTGTGGTATTTTTCCTTAAGAGTAAATTAATGCCATGTGCATGTCATTATAAGGGCAAGTTAATGTCATATGCATGTCATTATAAGGGCAAATTAATGCCATATGCATGTCATTATAAGGGTAAATTAATGTCATGCATATCATTATAAGGGCAAGCTAATGTCATATGCATGTCATTATAAGGGTAAATTAATGCCATATGCATGTCATTATAAGGGCAAATTAATGTCATGCATGTCATTAATAGGGTAAATTAATGCCATATGCATGTCATTATAAGGGTAAATTAATGCCATATGCATGTCATTATAAGGGTAAATTAATGCCATATGCATGTCATTATAAGGGCATGATATTATTTTACCTTTCTGTAGACTGTCTTCAACTAGATATTCTTTTATCCCCTCCACAATAAAAATGTGGAATAGTTTAAATAACACTATTCGAAACGTTGACACCTTATCACAATTTAAATCAGAATTAAAGAAAATTGATGAAACTGAAAATCATGCTGTTCCTAAACATTATTTCTATGGTTCTCGGAAATTGAATATTATTTTAACCCAGCTAAGAAGTTCAGCTTCGTTTTTAAATTATGATTTATTTCGAGTAGGAATTGTATCTGACCCATCTTGTCGGTGTGGGGCTGCCTTTGAAGATTTAAAGCATTTCTTTTTGGGTTGTCCAATATACTTACAAGCCAGAACTAAATTGATAGATAATATCAACATGGTTACAACCTGTTATTCTCTAGATATCAAATGTTTGACATGTGGCAATGTAAATTTAGCTTATGAACAAAATTGTATTATATTTAAATATGATTTTGATTATGTAAAATGTTCAAAAAGATTCCTTATCGTATAACTGGAAATGAATTGGGTGAACATGCACATCACATGAATCCATCTTGATTTTATTTTCCCTTCTGTTCGTGAATATTCATCATTGATTCGTTATTAGTGCTACATATAGTAATGCATGCCTTTTATGTACTTATTTGTGTAACAAATTGTAAGTTGGAGAAGACTTCATAAGTTTGTTTAACTTGTGTCTTATCCCTTTTGTCTATTTAATTGACAAATATAATATGCTTAAACTAAAATTATAAGGGCAAATTAATGCCATATGCATGTCATTATAAGGGTAAATTAATGTCATATGCATGTCATTATAAGGGTAAATTAATGCCATATACATGTCATTATAAGGGTAAATTAATGCCATATGCATGTCATTATAAGGGCAAGTTAATGTCATATGCATGTCATTAATATGGTAAATTAATGTCATATGCATGTTATTATAAGGGTAAATTAATGCCATCTGCATGTCATAAGGGTAAATTAATGTCATATACATGTGATTATAAGGGTAAATTAATGCCATCTGCATGTCACTATAAGGGCAAATTAATGTCATATACATGTGATTATAATGGTAAATTAATGCCATCTGCATGTCATTATAAGGGTAAATTAATGCCATATGCATGTCATTATAAGGGCAAGTTAATGTCATATGCATGACATTAATATGGTAAATTAATGTCATATGCATGTTATTATAAGGATAAATTAATGCCATCTGCATGTCATAAGGGCAAATTAATGTCATATACATGTGATTATAAGGGTAAATTAATGCCATCTGCATGTCATTATAAGGGCAAATTAATGTCATATACATGTGATTATAAGGGTAAATTAATGCCATCTGCATGTCATTATAAGGGCAAATTAATGTCATATACATGTGATTATAAGGGTAAATTAATGCCATCTGCATGTCATTATAAGGGTAAATTAATGCCATATGCATGTCATTATAAGGGCAAGTTAATGTCATATGCATGTCATTAATATGGTAAATTAATGTCATATGCATGTTATTATAAGGGTAAATTAATGCCATATACATGTGATTATAAGGGTAAATTAATGCCATCTGCATGTCATTATAAGGGCAAATTAATGTCATATACATGTGATTATAAGGGTAAATTAATGCCATCTGCATATCATTATAAGGGCAAATTAATGTCATATACATGTGATTATAAGGGTAAATTAATGCCATCTGCATGTCATTATAAGGGCAAATTAATGTCATATACATGTGATTATAAGGGTAAATTAATGCCATCTGCATGTCATTATAAGGGTAAATTAATGCCATATGCATGTCATAATAAGGGTAAATTAATGCCATATACATGTCATTATAATGGTAAATTAATGCCATATGCATGTCATTATAAGGGCAAGTTAATGTCATATGCATGTCATTAATATGGTAAATTAATGTCATATGCATGTTATTATAAGGGTAAATTAATGCCATATACATGTCATTATAAGGGCAAATTAATGTCATATACATGTGATTATAAAGGTAAATTAATGCTATCTGCATGTCATTATAAGGGCAAATTAATGTCATATACATGTGATTATAAGGGTAAATTAATGCCATATGCATGTCATTATAAGGGTAAATTAATGCCATATACATGTCATTATAAGGGCAAGTTAATGTCATATGCATGTCATTAATATGGTAAATTAATGTCATATGCATGTTATTATAAGGGTAAAGTAATGCCATATACATGTCATTATAAGGGTAAATTAATGTCATATGCATGTCATTATAAGGGCAAATTAATGTCATATGCATGTCATTATAGGGGTAAATTAATGTCATATACATGTGATTATAAGGGCAAGTTAATGTCATATGCATGTCATTAATATGGTAAATTAATGTCATATGCATGTTATTATAAGGGTAAATTAATGCCATATACATGTCATTATAAGGGTAAATTAATGTCATATGCATGTCATTATAACGGCAAATTAATGTCATATGCATGTCATTATAAGGGCAAGTTAATGTCTTATGCATGTCATTATAAGGGTAAATTAATGCCATATGCATGTCATTATAGGGGTAAATTAATGTCATATACATGTGATTATAAGGGCAAGTTAATGTCATATGCATGTCATTATAAGGGCAAATGAATGCCATATACATGTGATTATAAGGGTAAATTAATGCCATATACATGTCATTATAAGGGTAAATTAATATCATATGCATGTCATTATAAGGGCAAATTAATGTCATATGCATGTCATTATAAGGGCAAGTTAATGTCATATGCATGTCATTATAAGGGCAAATTAATGTCATATGCATGTCATTATAAGGGCAAGTTAATGTCATATGCATGTCATTATAAGGGTAAATTAATGCCATATGCATGTCATTATAGGGGTAAGTTAATGTCATATGCATGTCATTATAAGGGCAAGTTAATGTCATATGCATGTCATTATAAGGGTAAATTAATGCCATATGCATGTCATTATAGGGGTAAATTAATGTCATATACATGTGATTATAAGGGCAAGTTAATGCCATATACATGTCATTATAAGGGCAAATGAATGTCATATACATGTCATTATAAGGGCAAGTTAATGTCATATGCATATCATTATAGGGATAAATTAATGTCATATACATGTCATTATAAGGGTAAATTAATGCCATATGCATGTCATTATAGGGGTAAATTAATGTCATATACATGTGATTATAAGGGTAAATTAATGCCATATGCATGTCATTATAGGGGTAAATTAATGTCATATACATGTGATTATAAGGGCAAGTTAATGTCATATGCATGTCATTATAAGGGCAAATGAATGCCATATACATGTGATTATAAAGGTAAATTAATGCCATATACATGTGATTATAAGGGTAAATTAATGCCATATACATGTCATTATAGGGGTAAATTAATGTCATATGCATGTTATTATAAGGGCAAGTTAATGCCATATACATGTCATTATAAGGGTAAATTAATGTCATATACATGTCATTATAAGGGTAAATTAATGCCATATACATGTCATTATAAGGGTAAATTAATGTCATATGCATGTCATTATAAGGGTAAATTAATGCCATATACATGTGATTATAAGGGTAAATTAATGCCATATACATGTCATTATAAGGGTAAATTAATGCCATATACATTTCATTATATGGGAAAAATTAAATCCAGATACTTTTGGAGTCGTTTTATTTAATATTTGTCCTAAATATTTTCCTTTCCAGTTTTGCTTAGCTATGATAGCTTATCACTATCATGTTTAGGCCCATTATTCTGTTTATCACTATCATGTTTAGGCCCATTATTATGTTTATCACTATCATGTTTAGGCCCATTATTCTGTTTATCACTGTCATGTTTAGGCCCATTATTCTGTTTATCACTATCATGTTTAGGCCCATTATTCTCTTTATCACTATCATGTTTAGGCCCATTATTCTCTTTATCACTATCATGTTTAGGCCCATTATTCTGTTTATCACTATCATGTTTAGGCCCATTATTCTGTTTATCACTA
The DNA here is from genome assembly GCA_963680875.1 of Bathymodiolus brooksi. Taxonomy (NCBI): domain Eukaryota; kingdom Metazoa; phylum Mollusca; class Bivalvia; order Mytilida; family Modiolidae; genus Bathymodiolus; species Bathymodiolus brooksi. The sequence continues at coordinate 2,638,551 of OY804576.1, forward strand.
TCATGTTTAGGCCCATTATTCTATTTATCACTATCATGTTTAGGCCCATTATTCTCTTTATCACTATCATGTTTAGGCCCATTATTCTGTTTATCACTATCATGTTTAGGCCCATTATTCTGTTTATCACTATCATGTTTAGGCCCATTATTCTGCATGCTCTCAAAGACTCTTTAGATTATCTGGTTTCCCAATCTTTTGATTTTGAGGATACCTTATGAAAGTTATTCCAGAAACATCACGTTTGCACTAACTTTGATATCTAGGTTTTTATTGCCAGTTTTGCTTCCCAATGCGTAGGAGAAAACGTATGTTTTTCTGTGTTTCTTATTTACCTTCTAGCTTGTAACATTTACGTTTGGGTCAATAATTCTAGTTTATACCTGCCACTTTTTTTAAACTGTCTATCAATCCAAGAAGAAAAGTTAGAAGATAACGGAAGGGGTAAATCAGAATCCGTAAATTGATGGACAGAAAACACAATGACCAAAAGAAAAAGGACAAACAACTATCTAATAAACATTACACAGAAAACTACGGATCGAGTAAGACGAATCCCACTAAGAAACGTTAGTAAATTCATGTGCTCTGGGAGGAATAGCAGTTGCTGCTCCAAATGTGACACCCGTCTTCAGCTGATATGGACACTACGTAAATAAATACAAATAACATCAATAAAACATGAACCCCTACAAAACAAAAGTCGAGACGAATAGAACATCGTGAATACATGTAAGTTGACAAGATGTACAACACGAGTTCCACTAAGTAGCTTGTCATGTATTTGTGTGTTAGGGGTATCAATGTTCGGCCTCTTTCTACAATTGTACTATTTGATTTTGGAACTGTTCTAACAATGTGGTATTTGTGTTCTTTATTTCATTGCATCTTATTTTCTGTAGAAATGGTCAAAAGTTGAGTTCTCTGTGTTTGACCCCAATATACTTCAGATTTACATTATGAATCAATATATTTTATGAATCAAGTTAGATATTATATTTATAAATAACATAAAGATATTAATTAAATATTCTATGACAACCATACATTTCAATTAAAGTAACTTTTATTAGATACTTAGTATTAAGGTGATGAATCGCCATCCATTCGCAGACATTTCAACATCCGCTAGCACTTGACCGTTATCAGAACATTGTACAACGCTAATTATTATTGTATATAAATATGATATGTTCGCTGTGAATTTGATACTGCGTGAAACCTATCTATTTCTGAACACTATTGTATGAAATTATAGCCACGAAATTTTATTCATCGCAACAGACAGTGATACTGGGCAAGTCTAACATGACTTGGAAACCAGAGTCGGTTGTCTAGTCGAGATCATAATTATAACACTTTTCTGGATGCTATTGAAATCAAAAGACACAATAGCTGATAATATTTTAGTTTTTCAATTTTTTCTTTCAAAGATTAAATTTAGTTACAAGCCATGTTTGCTTTCATTTATTATCATATCAATATATACACTTTCCTGAAATGGTTTTTCGCATTAAAGCATAATATTTCACTGAATTATAAAAAGATCTTAACTTCTAAAACTACTACCAATAGGATTATCATCCTTATAAACTGGTACAAATTATCTTTTTCATTCTAGGAGTGCTAAATTCTAAATTCTAAAAAAAAAAAGAAAAAAAAAAATTACATCAATTTAGCTCTCGTCGTGAGGTGAGTTGTATATTTGATTATACTTGTACAACAAGCGAACGCCTGTCAAAGAGGGTTGTAACCCGCAGAGAAAAAAATAGGTCTTAATTCTCATTCCGTGGTCCGTTTGTATGTATAAGTATTGCCCTAATGTAATGTAGGTTTTAACGATCAACTGTCTGTAGTTATCCGTTTCCTATTTCTAAAGGTTTCCACCTGCAGCTTTGTATGCTGTAGTAAAAGTCGGACGACATTTTATTTTATATCTATTTACGGATATACAGACATATTAAAAGATCAAGTTACAAAAAATAATAACTCGCTCTGTATGACGTAAAATCTGTGACTATGGTACAAATACTTCAGTTGATTGTAGATGTTACACGCAGTAATACGTTTTGTTTAAAATATGTCGTCCATACAAGTACTAGACTATACTGGACATTATCAATATAAACTTTCACAGAGGCAATTCTCATTTGTTCAGTCTTATTAAGATTTCATCTATAACGTGGTCGATTAATTCAATTGATATAAGATTTTAGTAAATTAATTTCATTATACATATGTCTACAGGGAGAAATGTATTGTAGTTAAAACATAGAAAAATAAAATATCGTCAAAATGAAGCACGCGTACACGTTATGTCTTTTTGTGTGATAATTATAACTATGCTCAATATTTTATATACACTCATTGTCATGCCGTTGTAATGGTTTTATATACATGAGTTGGACGTCGGTTCATTTGTTTAATCCGTGACATGGGAAAATAAAAAGAGGTGTTAAATTATGGCAGGATGATATATTAGTTCTGGTCAATTTGGCATCCTATCAACGTTAGTTATCTGAATACAATCTAATGAACTAATTGACATTAGATGGATGTTTTTGTCTTTTTTTTCATGATTTCAAACATTTCTGATGATGCAATAACATCCTACAACGTTACGTCAGCTTACCCTTCATTTATCTTTGACTGACCAATCATATGCGAGGGGCTGTCATGGTCGTGATCGTAAGTTGGATTGGGTTTTAACGTTGCGAGTTCGAATCCCTCTCAGGCGAGATTTACTCAATACAACATAATATGATAAAATTTGTCAGTGACTTGCGGCAGGTCGGTGGTTTTCCCCGGGTAGCTCGGTTTCCACCAACAATAAAACTGACCGCCACGATATAGCTGGAATATTGTTGAAAGTGGTGTTAAATAACATAACCCTACACCAACACCACCTACTATTGGTGTATACTCGATTGTACAAAGTAAGCTCATCGCTGGTTAGTCGGTTGTAAATATGAACCCTAACATGACCCCAAACGAGATGTTTTTAGATGTTAGTGTATCGTCAGAAAAACGAAATAAAAAATATACAGGTGTTTATTCGAAGCAATTTCCAATTTTGATCAGAATACATAGATACAAACAAGGGACCTGCAATTGACAGGTGAATAAGTGTCGTGTTAAGGCAGTGATTGAGTACTTCATTTTTACCTGTATACTAGTATCACATCTTATACATAACATGTACAATGGTACTCTATTGGGCATTTATGTAATACCTTATATGATATTTCTTCTTCTACCAAATGCTGACCGCCTTCAACAAGAATATGTCAGAAGGTTAAGAAGTGTATGTTGTAAGGTTATAATTTAAAGGCGCTGAAAGTAGGAGTAAACTGATAATAAGACCAAATACAAATATTATTTCGATATCTACAATATTTGAAATATAATTTTTTCCTAAATCAAATATTTTGAAGAAAATCAATTTTAATGATGGGTGTAATTTTACTAAGATGTAAAACGTCAGATAGCGACAAACTTTATCAGGAAATATTAAAACGTGGTAAAGGTCTTTGGATTTAAGGTTTTCAAACAGCAATGATCATCTGTTACACGTTTGTGTAGATCTTTTATTGAACATTATCTAGGATGACCTTACATAATTTGGTTTAAAAAATATATCTTTCCTCTAAAATTGCATTAAGAATTGATTTTAGCAATATAACGAGAGATTACAAGTACAATGATATATTTAAAAGAAAGATAATTACTTAGGATTCCTCTTTATTAGATGTTTTGATTAAACTAATCTAAAATCTAGATATTTCAAATCTCTTCATGCATTTACATATAATGAAACCATCTAATTGAACTAAATTGAAATGTTTTGAAACGTCTTGACAAATTTAATCTGAACATTCGGTGAATGGACCACGCTTAGCTAATTAATATGTTTAAATCAGATCAGACTTATATCACCCAAGATAACATGCAATCTACTGTTATATGAAATAAAAGCATGTTAAGTCAAACATTAACCTAATCTTTTCCACACGACCAAGCCTACATAGCTATCTTCAGGCTAGCTGCTTTAATTGAATTATACTACATAGAATATAACGACAAGGGTATCAGACTCAAACTGAAACATGCAACCACACCATCATAATTAAAAACAACAAAGATCAAAAGAATAGTCTATATAACCCAAATTGATCATCTGGGTATATTTCCAAGTTTGGTTTGTCCGGGTTTGTTTTTTGTTTTATGTATTGTGTCACTCTACTTATAACAACTACTGACCACTTTTAACAGGTTGAATATTCTTCTTCTATCTGGACCCCTCGATTTTTTGGTAGTATGTACGTTAATACGAACACAGAATATATATATCAGAACAGATTATTAGAAAATATTTCATTGAATACCTCCACGGAGGGAAAATATACATTTTTTTCCTACAATTAATTACCCCCTTTGCGTTCTGTAGTTTTAAATGTCATGGAGGAAACCCACCGGAAGTGGAAATTTACACTTTTTTCTTGTCATTAATTACCCCTTTGAAGTCTGTATTGTTCCACACCTTCATTCGTCACACTTTCCGTCATAAAGAAAATGTTTACGAACTGTTTAAATAATAACATTGTTTTCTTTCTTTCTCCGAGTCTTGGTTTTTACGTGTTTGGAGCGGCGATCCATGAATATATTAAATATATAAATGTGCATCGAGTACATTAAATTTATATTTGTATCTTTTCCTTTTCTTAGATACAAAGTAAATATGACTGAAAATTGTAAATTTGATATAATATGAAATGTATTTTATTCATTTTCGATAGAAAAAAATAAATATTTTGGACTTGTATTTTTCTTTGTTTGAAGAAATGATTAATTATCTGATATTTTTGTCATTGTCATATATTGAACATTTTATATAATTACAAACATAAACAAATATAAATCATAAAATACCTTTAATTTATACATATTCGATCATATGGACAAAATGCATGTTTTTCTTGTTTTTTCCAAATTCCGTTATATTGCTACGTACACTCCTCCAAATTAATTCTTGAAGTTTCAAATATTGTTCACTGTGAGTTCATATTGATGTGTACTGTTATTTAAATTATTTCGTTCTTTCTTTCGTGTATTACAGCACGCAAAGCAAAGTTCATAAAGTGTATGCTTAAATTCAGCACTCATGCTACAGTATATGAAGAAATTCATAGGGTATGAGAAAATGATTACCAAATTTGCAATTATTTGCATGCTGTTTAAAGTATTCACATCTAACAGTTGAACATTTGAAAGAATAGGTGCCATGTAAAAGCACAAAATAACACCACTAGGGAGCTCTACTAGCAATGTTACTGCAGCCATAAATACAATCATAATTGTTACTCGGGTGTTCTCCTTCACGGCCGAAATGCTGTTTTCCGATTTGTTATGCAAACGCATTTTTTTGTTAACGACATCTTGTAATCCACCTATAATCTTCACATTTAGAACAATAAGAACAATACAAGGCACAAATTGAATCAGGATAATACGTATCATCATGTAAACAACCATATAATGATCATAATTCAGCCATTCCTGGTAAACACGATCACATGTCACTGCAGACTCGTTCCTCACGGGGTCATAGTACTCGAACTGTACATAATGGAACACGGACGCACGAACAATATGTGTAATAAAAGCAATAACATAAGTAAGTAAAATGGATATCGTTGTGTTTCGAATGGTACACATTTCTCTGGCAACAAAGGGGTGACAAACGTATAAATACCTCTGTGCTGTAAGAAGAACTGTCAGCCATATTGAAGCAGTGTGTGTAATTGTTGGCAAATAAAGCGAAATCCAGTCCATTGGTTCACATAAGACATAGTCTACAAAATAATGTTTCAGTCCGTACTGATAGAAGTAAAATGGTGCTGGTAGAAGTAAAGTAAGTGTGTCTGAAATAGCTACACTCACCAATCCGGCTTGACTTGCCCCATATGTTTGTTGTCTTCTTAAAACTACAATTACTATCACATTTGCAATTAAAACGATAATTGCTAACATAGGAACAACATATCCGTTAACAATTATTAGATAATGTTTTGGATCAGGTAATACATAAGGCTCCATTGCAGCAGTGGCATTGTCACTATCGTTCATCGTCTTGTTGAAGATATTGTGTGGCAGTGTTTGATTTAAATCCACATTTTGTTCCATAACTAAATAACATACTAAAAATTTTTTTTTTTTTTTTTTATTTGTAAGCGGCGACTTTACGTAACAAAGATTGATTAGTTAAATCAGTCATTTTCACTATAAGTCCTGCGAAAAATATTTTTCGCCAAGATGTAGAAAATCGTTGACATAATATCCGATCCTGTTTAATTCTCCGTATGAAAAATAGACGTATTAGTTGCGAACCAATCTGGTATCTACTCAAATCTGATAGATATGATTTATTTTCCAACTATTTATATTGCCACCGAAAAGAAACCTTGTTCAATAGTAATAATTTCCGATACCTTGATTTTCATCAGTGTTCTGATAAAAGATGTCTATTTTGATATCGATTGTATTTCAGAATAGTGGAATAAAATATGATCGGCGATGATTGGACGTTATACGGCTACCTCTAATGTTAATAGCATCATCTGTTGAAATTCTTTTTTCAATCACTATTCGTATTCGTGCAGCATCGAATTATTCTAGCCATTGAGCTAATCAGTTATATTATACTACCTACATCTTTTGATTGTTTACTGTGTACGTCATCACCGAGGATTCGATGTTAAAATCCTATAATTCAAGCACTATTCAGTGACTTAAGGACGCTTTTTACATACATGTTGACATTCAAAGGTAATTTCTGAAGTGACATCGAATTAATGGCTATCTAAGCGATACAATAAGATCAATCAGTGACTTCCTATGCTCTTTTAAATGTTAAAATTGAGTTGTATTCCCTACAATGCGTAATATGAATAGCTATCCACAAGAGGCATTCTTACAACTGTTCAATCAAAATACTCTCAAAGGAGTTATTCAATGTCATATAGATTAAGTATGGGATGTCCACAAGTGTAGCAAATATTCCGTCATTTTTGTTTCTTTGAAGACGATTAAAATATACTTATATTGACGGTAATTCAAACACTGCCCCAAAAATCATGCACATAAAATGTATATCTATAACCATTAACTTTCCAAATAACCTGTATTAAAATTCATCTCCAATAATGCATTTTATCGGATCAGTAGTAAATACGATATTTCTTTATTGAACGTTATAGTCCATGGTTAATGTAGTCCATTAAATAATAGAGGTGCATGGCGTTACGAGCCTCTCAATTACACTATGTAACTACTGACTTGAAATAAAAGTCAAAACTGACCATCAATTGACATCCATGTTTTCTATTATCTATGCATACATAGTAGCAATGGTAAAGCCGTATTACAACCGAGCAGCTGTACAATACAGATTGTTTCATTTGACAATTACACGACTTGCCATCTAACATGCTCCAATCTACAAGAGGATTACAGAGGCTAACACGTAATCTAATGGTACATGTTCTTGTATCTTCATTTACCGAGTTTTACCATGAGTGAATGACCGTTGATGCCATTAAACACTAAAGTATTGTAAAATACATAAATCTGACCATTGATGCCATTAAACACTAGAGTATTGTAAAATTCATAAATCTGACCATTGATGTCATAAAACACTAAAGTATTGTAAAATACATAAATCTGACCATTGATGCCAGTAAACACTAAAGTATTGTAAAATACATAAATCTGACCATTGATGCCATTAAACACTAAAATATTGTAAAATACATAAATCTGACCATTGATGCCATTAAACACTAAAATATTGTAAAATACATAAATCTGACCATTGATGCCATTAAACACTAAAGTATTGTAAAATACATAAATCTGACCATTGATGCCATTAAACACTAAAGTATTGTAAAATACATAAATCTGACCATTGATGCCATTAAACACTAACGTATTGTAAAATACATAAATCTGACCATTGATGCCATTAAACACTAAAGTATTGTAAAATACATAAATCTGACCATTGATGCCATTAAACACTAAAGTATTGTAAAATACATAAATCTGACCATTGATGCCATTAAACACTAAAATATTGTAAAATACATAAATCTGACCATTGATGCCATTAAACACTAAAGTATTGTAAAATACATAAATCTGACCATTGATGCCATTAAACACTAAAGTATTGTAAAATACAAAAATCTGACCATTGAAGCCATTAAACACTAAAGTATTGTAAAATACATAAATCTGACCATTGATGCCATTAAACACTAAAGTATTGTAAAATACATAAATCTGACCATTGATGCCATTAAACACTAAAGTATTGTAAAATACATGAACCCTACATTAAAAACAGCTTTTGTTTGATCCTATCATGAAGATTGTTTAATTTATTGTTTTCTGCTGACACGATACTTATCGTGAAATCAAATGAAGATATAACTTGTCATTTTCTCTGTGCCGATGTTGTCTTTCACGACATTTTTATTGCAATAAAAATAAATTAATCCTCTCAAGAAGCGATGCAGATGCCATTCAAACATGCCTTAAATAATAATGCATTGATTTGCTAATTTATGTTCATTATTCAATCTATTGTAGTGTAGTGTTTAGAATCAAATTTAACTGGTAGCAATAGTGTGCTTCAATATTGATCAATAACAAACTGAGAAGGGGCAGACAATAATTAAATGTATAGAATAGTTTTCAAGAACAAAACATTTTTAACAGTAAATTCGTTAATAACATCGTAAATTCCAGAACGAGCGACAACTTAATTTCAGGACTTCAACATCTTTAATTTCATATCCAAATTGTTCTTGAACTTGACAAAAAAATGAAATAATAATTTCCGAAGAATGAAGAGCTAATAGAGCCATTTTAACTGGAACTATTGATGAATATCTAATAGCTGTTGTGTGAATGTAGTGATATTTGTTCAAAGTACAGGAAATTACCTTGTATCAAACTAAGGTACATCTTATAGATGAAATAGTTTTGCACGTCTATTCGCGTCTCATAGAAGATTTAGTGTAGACTTATACGCCATTGTTTTTATTGGAAGTGCAACCTGGTTCTTCTTAATGTCAATGGTAAGATAAAAGAAGGAAGAAACATTGGCAGACGATGTAAGACAACAATGTCATAGTTAACTCACAAACAAATATCAGATATATCTAACAATAATTATTATTGAAATACATGATCACCTATATATCACACACAAATACATGACCACCTCTATATCACACACAAATACATGACCACCTCGACATACATCACTAATACACGACCACCTCGATATCCCACACTAATACATGACCAGCTCGACATACAACACTAATACAAGACCACCTCGATATCCCACACTAATACATGACCACCAAGATATCACACATAAATACATGACCATCTCGATATCCCACACAAATGCATGACCACCAAGATATCACACACAAATACATCACCACCTCGACCTGCCATACTAATACATAACCACCTCGATATCCTACACTAATACATGACCACCTCGACATACCACACTAATACATGACCACCTCGACATACCACACTAATGCATGATCACCTCGACATACCACACTAATACATAACCACCTCGATATCCCACACTAATACAAGACCACCTCGACATACCACATTAATACATGACCACCTCGATATCCTACACTAATACATGATCACCTCGACATACCACACTAATACATAACCACCTCGATATCCTACACTAATACATGATCACCTCGACATACCACACTAATACATGACCACCTCGATATCCCACACTAATACATGATCACCTCGATATCCCACACTAATACATGACCACTTCGACATACCACACTAATACATGACCACCAAGATATCCCACACTAATACATGACCACCTCGATATCCCTAACTAATACATGACAACCAAGATATCCCACACTAATACATGATCACCTCGACATAACACACTAATACATGACCACAAAGATATCACACACAAATACATGACCACCTCGACATACCACACTAATACATGACCACCTCGATATCCCACACTAATACATGATCACCTCGATATCCCACACTAATACATGACCACTTCGACATACCACACTAATACATGACCACCAAGATATCCCACACTAATACATGACCACCTCGATATCCCTAACTAATACATGACCACCAAGATATCCCACACTAATACATGATCACCTCGACATACCACACTAATACATGACCACCTCGATATCCCACACTAATACATGATCACCTCGACATACCACACTAATACATGACCACCAAGATATCACACATAAATACATGATCATCTCGACATACCACACTAATACATAACCACCTCGATATCCCACACTAATACATGACAACCTCGATATCCCACACTAATACATGACCACTTCGACATACCACACTAATACATGACCACCAAGATATCCCACACTAATACATGACCACCAAGATATCACACATAAGTACATGATCACCTCGATATCCCACACTAATACATGGCCACCAAGATATCCCACACTAATACATGATCACCTCGACATACCACACTAATACATGACCACCAAGATATCCCACACCAATACATGTCCACCTCGATATCCTACACAAATATATGATCACCTCGATATCACACACTAATACATGACCACCAAGATATCCCACACTAATACATGACCACCTCGACATACCATACTAATACATAACCACCTCGATATCCCACACTAATACATGACCACCTCGATATCCCACACTAATACATGACCACCTCGATATCCCACACTAATACATGACAATCACGATATCTGAAGCACAAATATATGATCATCTCGATATCCCACACTAATACATGATCACCTCGACATACCACACTAATACATGACCACCTCGATATCCTACACTAATACATGATATCCCACACTAATACATCATCACCTCGACATACCACACTAATACATGACCACCTCGATATCCTACACTAATACATGACCACCTCGATATCCCACACTAATACATGACCACCTCGACATACCACAATAATACATAACCACCTCGATATCCCACACTAATACATAACCACCTCGATATCCCACACACAAATGCATGACCACCAAGATATCACACACAAATACATGACCACATCGATATCCTACACAAATATATGATCATCTCGATATCACACACTAATACATGACCATCAAGATATCACACACAAATACATGACCACCACGACATACCACACAAATACATAACCACCTCGATATCCCACACACAAATACATGATCACCAAGATATCACAAATAAATACATGATCACCTCGATATACCACACTAATACATGACCACCAAGATATCCCACACCAATACATGACCACCTCGACATACCACACTAATACAAGACCACCTCGATATCCCACACTAATACATGACCACCAAGATATCACACATAAATACATGACCATCTCGATATCCCACACAAATGCATGACCACCAAGATATCACACACAAATACATCACCACCTCGACCTGCCATACTAATACATAACCACCTCGATATCCTACACTAATACATGACCACCTCGACATACCACACTAATACATGATCACCTCGACATACCACACTAATACATAACCACCTCGATATCCCACACTAATACGTGACCACCTCGACATACCACACTAATACATGACCACCTCGATATCCTACACTAATACATGATCACCTCGACATACCACACTAATACATAACCACCTCGATATCCTACACTAATACATGATCACCTCGACATACCACACTAATACATGACCACCTCGATATCCCACACTAATACATGATCACCTCGATATCCCACACTAATACATGACCACTTCGACATACCACACTAATACATGACCACCAAGATATCCCACACTAATACATGACCACCTCGATATCCCTAACTAATACATGACAACCAAGATATCCCACACTAATACATGATCACCTCGACATAACACACTAATACATGACCACAAAGATATCACACACAAATACATGACCACATCGACATACCACACTAATACATGACCACCTCGATATCCCACACTAATACATGATCACCTCGATATCCCACACTAATACATGACCACTTCGACATACCACACTAATACATGACCACCAAGATATCCCACACTAATACATGACCGCCTCGATATCCCTAACTAATACATGACCACCAAGATATCCCACACTAATACATGATCACCTCGACATACCACACTAATACATGACCACCTCGATATCCCACACTAATACATGACCACCTCGATATCACACACTAATACATGACCACTTCGACATACCACACTAATACATGACCACCAAGATATCACACATAAATACATGATCATCTCGACATACCACACTAATACATAACCACCTCGATATCCCACACTAATACATGACAACCTCGATATCCCACACTAATACATGACCACTTCGACATACCACACTAATACATGACCACCAAGATATCCCACACTAATACATGACCACCAAGATATCACACATAAGTACATGATCACCTCGATATCCCACACTAATACATGGCCACCAAGATATCCCACACTAATACATGATCACCTCGACATACCACACTAATACATGACCACCAAGATATCCCACACCAATACATGTCCACCTCGATATCCTACACAAATATATGATCACCTCGATATCACACACTAATACATGACCACCAAGATATCCCACACTAATACATGACCACCTCGACATACCATACTAATACATAACCACCTCGATATCCCACACTAATACATGACCACCTCGATATCCCACACTAATACATGACCACCTCGATATCCCACACTAATACATGACAACCACGATATCCGAAGCACAAATATATGATCATCTCGATATCCCACACTAATACATGATCACCTCGACATACCACACTAATACATGACCACCTCGATATCCTACACTAATACATGATATCCCACACTAATACATCATCACCTCGACATACCACACTAATACATGACCACCTCGATATCCTACACTAATACATGACCACCTCGATATCCCACACTAATACATGACCACCTCGACATACCACAATAATACATAACCACCTCGATATCCCACACTAATGCATAACCACCTCGATATCCCACACACAAATGCATGACCACCAAGATATCACACACAAATACATGACCACATCGATATCCTACACAAATATATGATCATCTCGATATCACACACTAATACATGACCATCTAGATATCACACACAAATACATGACCACCACGACATACCACACAAATACATAACCACCTCGATATCCTACACTAATACATGATCACCTCGACATACCACACTAATACATGACCACCTCGATATCCCACACTAATACATGATCACCTCGATATCCCACACTAATACATGACCACTTCGACATACCACACTAATACATGACCACCAAGATATCCCACACTAATACATGACCACCTCGATATCCCTAACTAATACATGACAACCAAGATATCCCACACTAATACATGATCACCTCGACATAACACACTAATACATGACCACAAAGATATCACACACAAATACATGACCACATCGACATACCACACTAATACATGACCACCTCGATATCCCACACTAATACATGATCACCTCGATATCCCACACTAATACATGACCACTTCGACATACCACACTAATACATGACCACCAAGATATCCCACACTAATACATGACCGCCTCGATATCCCTAACTAATACATGACCACCAAGATATCCCACACTAATACATGATCACCTCGACATACCACACTAATACATGACCACCTCGATATCCCACACTAATACATGACCACCTCGATATCACACACTAATACATGACCACTTCGACATACCACACTAATACATGACCACCAAGATATCACACATAAATACATGATCATCTCGACATACCACACTAATACATAACCACCTCGATATCCCACACTAATACATGACAACCTCGATATCCCACACTAATACATGACCACTTCGACATACCACACTAATACATGACCACCAAGATATCCCACACTAATACATGACCACCAAGATATCACACATAAGTACATGATCACCTCGATATCCCACACTAATACATGGCCACCAAGATATCCCACACTAATACATGATCACCTCGACATACCACACTAATACATGACCACCAAGATATCCCACACCAATACATGTCCACCTCGATATCCTACACAAATATATGATCTCCTCGATATCACACACTAATACATGACCACCAAGATATCCCACACTAATACATGACCACCTCGACATACCATACTAATACATAACCACCTCGATATCCCACACTAATACATGACCACCTCGATATCCCACACTAATACATGACCACCTCGATATCCCACACTAATACATGACAACCACGATATCCGAAGCACAAATATATGATCATCTCGATATCCCACACTAATACATGATCACCTCGACATACCACACTAATACATGACCACCTCGATATCCTACACTAATACATGATATCCCACACTAATACATCATCACCTCGACATACTACACTAATACATGACCACCTCGATATCCTACACTAATACATGACCACCTCGATATCCCACACTAATACATGACCACCTCGACATACCACAATAATACATAACCACCTCGATATCCCACACTAATACATAACCACCTCGATATCCCACACACAAATGCATGACCACCAAGATATCACACACAAATACATGACCACATCGATATCCTACACAAATATATGATCATCTCGATATCACACACTAATACATGACCATCAAGATATCACACACAAATACATGACCACCACGACATACCACACAAATACATAACCACCTCGACATCCCACACACAAATACATGATCACCAAGATATCACAAATAAATACATGATCACCTCGATATACCACACTAATACATGACCACCAAGATATCCCACACCAATACATGACCACCTCGACATACCACACTAATACAAGACCACCTCGATATCCCACACTAATACATGACCACCAAGATATCACACATAAATACATGACCATCTCGATATCCCACACAAATGCATGACCACCAAGATATCACACACAAATACATCACCACCTCGACCTGCCATACTAATACATAACCACCTCGATATCCTACACTAATACATGACCACCTCGACATACCACACTAATACATGATCACCTCGACATACCACACTAATACATAACCACCTCGATATCCCACACTAATACGTGACCACCTCGACATACCACACTAATACATGACCACCTCGATATCCTACACTAATACATGATCACCTCGACATACCACACTAATACATAACCACCTCGATATCCTACACTAATACATGATCACCTCGACATACCACACTAATACATGACCACCTCGATATCCCACACTTATACATGATCACCTCGATATCCCACACTAATACATGACCACTTCGACATACCACACTAATACATGACCACCAAGATATCCCACACTAATACATGACCACCTCGATATCCCTAACTAATACATGACAACCAAGATATCCCACACTAATACATGATCACCTCGACATAACACACTAATACATGACCACAAAGATATCACACACAAATACATGACCACATCGACATACCACACTAATACATGACCACCTCGATATCCCACACTAATACATGATCACCTCGATATCCCACACTAATACATGACCACTTCGACATACCACACTAATACATGACCACCAAGATATCCCACAATAATACATGACCGCCTCGATATCCCTAACTAATACATGACCACCAAGATATCCCACACTAATACATGATCACCTCGACATACCACACTAATACATGACCACCTCGATATCCCACACTAATACATGACCACCTCGATATCACACACTAATACATGACCACTTCGACATACCACACTAATACATGACCACCAATATATCCCACACTAATACATGACCACCAAGATATCACACATAAATACATGATCATCTCGACATACCACACTAATACATAACCACCTCGATATCCCACACTAATACATGACCACCTCGATATCCCACACTAATACATGACCACTTCGATATACCACACTAATACATGACCACCAAGATATTCCACACTAATACATGACCACCAAGATATCACACATAAGTACATGATCACCTCGATATCCCACACTAATACATGATCACCTCGACATAACACACTAATACATGACCACAAAGATATCACACACAAATACATGACCACATCGACATACCACACTAATACATGACCACCTCGATATCCCACACTAATACATGATCACCTCGATATCCCACACTAATACATGACCACTTCGACATACCACACTAATACATGACCACCAAGATATCCCACACTAATACATGACCGCCTCGATATCCCTAACTAATACATGACCACCAAGATATCCCACACTAATACATGATCACCTCGACATACCACACTAATACATGACCACCTCGATATCCCACACTAATACATGACCACCTCGATATCACACACTAATACATGACCACTTCGACATACCACACTAATACATGACCACCAAGATATCACACATAAATACATGATCATCTCGACATACCACACTAATACATAACCACCTCGATATCCCACACTAATACATGACAACCTCGATATCCCACACTAATACATGACCACTTCGACATACCACACAAATACATGACCACCAAGATATCCCACACTAATACATGACCACCAAGATATCACACATAAGTACATGATCACCTCGATATCCCACACTAATACATGGCCACCAAGATATCCCACACTAATACATGATCACCTCGACATACCACACTAATACATGACCACCAAGATATCCCACACCAATACATGTCCACCTCGATATCCTACACAAATATATGATCACCTCGATATCACACACAAATACATAACCACCTCGACATCCCACACACAAATACATGATCACCAAGATATCACAAATAAATACATGATCACCTCGATATACCACACTAATACATGACCACCAAGATATCCCACACCAATACATGACCACCTCGACATACCACACTAATACAAGACCACCTCGATATCCCACACTAATACATGACCACCAAGATATCACACATAAATACATGACCATCTCGATATCCCACACAAATGCATGACCACCAAGATATCACACACAAATACATCACCACCTCGACCTGCCATACTAATACATAACCACCTCGATATCCTACACTAATACATGACCACCTCGACATACCACACTAATACATGATCACCTCGACATACCACACTAATACATAACCACCTCGATATCCCACACTAATACGTGACCACCTCGACATACCACACTAATACATGACCACCTCGATATCCTACACTAATACATGATCACCTCGACATACCACACTAATACATAACCACCTCGATATCCTACACTAATACATGATCACCTCGACATACCACACTAATACATGACCACCTCGATATCCCACACTTATACATGATCACCTCGATATCCCACACTAATACATGACCACTTCGACATACCACACTAATACATGACCACCAAGATATCCCACACTAATACATGACCACCTCGATATCCCTAACTAATACATGACAACCAAGATATCCCACACTAATACATGATCACCTCGACATAACACACTAATACATGACCACAAAGATATCACACACAAATACATGACCACATCGACATACCACACTAATACATGACCACCTCGATATCCCACACTAATACATGATCACCTCGATATCCCACACTAATACATGACCACTTCGACATACCACACTAATACATGACCACCAAGATATCCCACAATAATACATGACCGCCTCGATATCCCTAACTAATACATGACCACCAAGATATCCCACACTAATACATGATCACCTCGACATACCACACTAATACATGACCACCTCGATATCCCACACTAATACATGACCACCTCGATATCACACACTAATACATGACCACTTCGACATACCACACTAATACATGACCACCAATATATCCCACACTAATACATGACCACCAAGATATCACACATAAATACATGATCATCTCGACATACCACACTAATACATAACCACCTCGATATCCCACACTAATACATGACCACCTCGATATCCCACACTAATACATGACCACTTCGATATACCACACTAATACATGACCACCAAGATATTCCACACTAATACATGACCACCAAGATATCACACATAAGTACATGATCACCTCGATATCCCACACTAATACATGATCACCTCGACATAACACACTAATACATGACCACAAAGATATCACACACAAATACATGACCACATCGACATACCACACTAATACATGACCACCTCGATATCCCACACTAATACATGATCACCTCGATATCCCACACTAATACATGACCACTTCGACATACCACACTAATACATGACCACCAAGATATCCCACACTAATACATGACCGCCTCGATATCCCTAACTAATACATGACCACCAAGATATCCCACACTAATACATGATCACCTCGACATACCACACTAATACATGACCACCTCGATATCCCACACTAATACATGACCACCTCGATATCACACACTAATACATGACCACTTCGACATACCACACTAATACATGACCACCAAGATATCACACATAAATACATGATCATCTCGACATACCACACTAATACATAACCACCTCGATATCCCACACTAATACATGACAACCTCGATATCCCACACTAATACATGACCACTTCGACATACCACACAAATACATGACCACCAAGATATCCCACACTAATACATGACCACCAAGATATCACACATAAGTACATGATCACCTCGATATCCCACACTAATACATGGCCACCAAGATATCCCACACTAATACATGATCACCTCGACATACCACACTAATACATGACCACCAAGATATCCCACACCAATACATGTCCACCTCGATATCCTACACAAATATATGATCACCTCGATATCACACACAAATACATAACCACCTCGACATCCCACACACAAATACATGATCACCAAGATATCACAAATAAATACATGATCACCTCGATATACCACACTAATACATGACCACCAAGATATCCCACACCAATACATGACCACCTCGACATACCACACTAATACAAGACCACCTCGATATCCCACACTAATACATGACCACCAAGATATCACACATAAATACATGACCATCTCGATATCCCACACAAATGCATGACCACCAAGATATCACACACAAATACATCACCACCTCGACCTGCCATACTAATACATAACCACCTCGATATCCTACACTAATACATGACCACCTCGACATACCACACTAATACATGATCACCTCGACATACCACACTAATACATAACCACCTCGATATCCCACACTAATACGTGACCACCTCGACATACCACACTAATACATGACCACCTCGATATCCTACACTAATACATGATCACCTCGACATACCACACTAATACATAACCACCTCGATATCCTACACTAATACATGATCACCTCGACATACCACACTAATACATGACCACCTCGATATCCCACACTTATACATGATCACCTCGATATCCCACACTAATACATGACCACTTCGACATACCACACTAATACATGACCACCAAGATATCCCACACTAATACATGACCACCTCGATATCCCTAACTAATACATGACAACCAAGATATCCCACACTAATACATGATCACCTCGACATAACACACTAATACATGACCACAAAGATATCACACACAAATACATGACCACATCGACATACCACACTAATACATGACCACCTCGATATCCCACACTAATACATGATCACCTCGATATCCCACACTAATACATGACCACTTCGACATACCACACTAATACATGACCACCAAGATATCCCACAATAATACATGACCGCCTCGATATCCCTAACTAATACATGACCACCAAGATATCCCACACTAATACATGATCACCTCGACATACCACACTAATACATGACCACCTCGATATCCCACACTAATACATGACCACCTCGATATCACACACTAATACATGACCACTTCGACATACCACACTAATACATGACCACCAATATATCCCACACTAATACATGACCACCAAGATATCACACATAAATACATGATCATCTCGACATACCACACTAATACATAACCACCTCGATATCCCACACTAATACATGACCACCTCGATATCCCACACTAATACATGACCACTTCGATATACCACACTAATACATGACCACCAAGATATTCCACACTAATACATGACCACCAAGATATCACACATAAGTACATGATCACCTCGATATCCCACACTAATACATGATCACCTCGACATACCACACTAATACATGACCACCAAGATATCCCACACCAATACATGTCCACCTCGATATCCTACACAAATATATGATCACCTCGATATCACACACTAATACATGACCACCAAGATATCCCACACTAATACATGACCACCTCGACATACCATACTAATACATAACCACCTCGATATCCCACACTAATACATGACCACCTCGATATCCCACACTAATACATGACCACCTCGATATCCCACACTAATACATGACAACCACGATATCCGAAGCACAAATATATGATCATCTCGATATCCCACACTAATACATGATCACCTCGACATACCACACTAATACATGACCACCTCGATATCCCACATTAATACATGACCACCTCGATATCCCACACTAATACATGACAACCACGATATCCGAAGCACAAATATATGATCATCTCGATATCCCACACTAATACATGATCACCTCGACATACCACACTAATACATGACCACCTCGATATCCCACATTAATACATGACCACCTCGATATCCTACACTAATACATGATATCCCACACTAATACATCATCACCTCGACATACCACACTAATACATGACCACCTCGATATCCTACACTAATACATGACCACCTCGATATCCCACACTAATACATGACCACCTCGACATACCACAATAATACATAACCACCTCGATATCCCACACTAATACATAACCACCTCGATATCCCACACACAAATGCATGACCACCAAGATATCCCACACTAATACATGATCACCTCGACATACCACACTAATACATGACCACCTCGATATCCCACATTAATACATGACCACCTCGATATCCCACACTAATACATGACCACTTCGACATACCACACTAATACATGACCACCAATATATCCCACACTAATACATGACCACCAAGATATCACACATAAATACATGATCATCTCGACATACC
The DNA here is from genome assembly GCA_963680875.1 of Bathymodiolus brooksi. Classification (NCBI taxonomy): domain Eukaryota; kingdom Metazoa; phylum Mollusca; class Bivalvia; order Mytilida; family Modiolidae; genus Bathymodiolus; species Bathymodiolus brooksi. The sequence continues at coordinate 2,660,140 of OY804576.1, forward strand.
ACACTAATACATAACCACCTCGATACCCCACACTAATACATGACCACCTCGATATCCCACACTAATACATGACCACCTCGATATCCCACACTAATACATGACAACCACGATATCCGAAGCACAAATATATGATCATCTGGATATCCCACACTAATACATGACCACTTCGACATACCACACTAATACATGACCACCTCGATATCCCACACTAATACATGACCGCTTCGACATACCACACTAATACATGACCACCAAGATATCCCACACTAATTCATGACCACCAAGATATCACACATAAGTACATGATCACCTCGATATCCCACACTAATACATGATCACCTCGACATACCACACTAATACATGACCACCAAGATATCCCACACCAATACATGTCCACCTCGATATCCTACACAAATATATGATCACCTCGATATCACACACTAATACATGACCACCAAGATATCCCACACTAATACATGACCACCTCGACATACCATACTAATACATAACCACCTCGATATCCCACACTAATACATGACCACCTCGATATCCCACACTAATACATGACCACCTCGATATCCCACACTAATACATGACAACCACGATATCCGAAGCACAAATATATGATCATCTCGATATCCCACACTAATACATGATCACCTCGACATACCACACTAATACATGACCACCTCGATATCCTACACTAATACATGATATCCCACACTAATACATCATCACCTCGACATACCACACTAATACATGACCACCTCGATATCCTACACTAATACATGACCACCTCGATATCCCACACTAATACATGACCACCTCGACATACCACAATAATACATACCCACCTCGATATCCCACACTAATACATAACCACCTCGATATCCCACACACAAATGCATGACCACCAAGATATCCCACACTAATACATGATCACCTCGACATACCACACTAATACATGACCACCTCGATATCCCACACTAATACATGACCACCTCGATATCCCACACTAATACATGACCACTTCGACATACCACACTAATACATGACCACCAATATATCCCACACTAATACATGACCTCCAAGATATCACACATAAATACATGATCATCTCGACATACCACACTAATACATAACCACCTCGATACCCCACACTAATACATGACCACCTCGATATCCCACACTAATACATGACCACTTCGACATACCACACTAATACATGACCACCACGATATCCCACACTAATACATGACCACCAAGATATCACACATAAGTACATGATCACCTCGATATCCCACACTAATACATGATCACCTCGACATACCACACTAATACATGACCACCAAGATATCCCACACCAATACATGTCCACCTCGATATCCTACACAAATATATGATCACCTCGATATCACACACTAATACATGACCACCAAGATATCCCACACTAATACATGACCACCTCGACATACCATACTAATACATAACCACCTCGATATCCCACACTAATACATGACCACCTCGATATCCCACACTAATACATGACCACCTCGATATCCCACACTAATACATGACAACCACGATATCCGAAGCACAAATATATGATCATCTCGATATCCCACACTAATACATGATCACCTCGACATACCACACTAATACATGACCACCTCGATATCCTACACTAATACATGATATCCCACACTAATACATCATCACCTCGACATACCACACTAATACATGACCACCTCGATATCCTACACTAATACATGACCACCTCGATATCCCACACTAATACATGACCACCTCGACATACCACAATAATACATAACCACCTCGATATCCCACACTAATACATAACCACCTCGATATCCCACACACAAATGCATGACCACCAAGATATCACACACAAATACATGACCACATCGATATCCTACACAAATATATGATCACCTCGATATCACACACTAATACATGACCACCAAGATATCACACACAAATACATGACCACCACGACATACCACACAAATACATGACCACCTCGATATCCCACACACAAATACATGACCACCAAGATATCACAAATAAATACATGATCACCTCGATATACCACACTAATACATGACCACCAAGATATCCCACACCAATACATGACCACCTCGACATACCACACTAATACATGACCACCTCGATATCCCACACTAATACATGATCACCTCGATATCCCACACTAATACATGACCACTTCGACATACCACACTAATACATGACCACCAAGATATCCCACACTAATACATGACCACCTCGATATCCCTAACTAATACATGACAACCAAGATATCCCACACTTATACATGATCACCTCGACATAACACACTAATACATGACCACAAAGATATCACACACAAATACATGACCACCTCGACATACCACACTAATACATGACCACCTCGATATCCCACACTAATACATGATCACCTCGATATCCCACACTAATACATGACCACTTCGACATACCACACTAATACATGACCACCAAGATATCCCACACTAATACATGACCGCCTCGATATCCCTAACTAATACATGACCACCAAGATATCACACATAAATACATGATCATCTCGACATACCACACTAATACATAACCACCTCGATATCCCACACTAATAAATGACCACCTCGATATCCCACACTAATACATGACCACTTCGACATACCACACTAATACATGACCACCAAGATATCCCACACTAATACATGACCACCAAGATATCACACATAAGTACATGATCACCTCGATATCCCACACTAATACATGATCACCTCGACATACCACACTAATACATGACCACCAAGATATCCCACACCAATACATGTCCACCTCGATATCCTACACAAATATATGATCACCTCGATATCACACACTAATACATGACCACCAAGATATCCCACACTAATACATGACCACCTCGACATACCATACTAATACATAACCACCTCGATATCCCACACTAATACATGACCACCTCGATATCCCACACTAATACATGACCACCTCGATATCCCACACTAATACATGACAACCACGATATCCGAAGCACAAATATATGATCATCTCGATATCCCACACTAATACATGATCACCTCGACATACCACACTAATACATGACCACCTCGATATCCTACACTAATACATGATATCCCACACTAATACCTCATCACCTCGACATACCACACTAATACATGACCACCTCGATATCCCACACTAATACATGACCACCTCGACATACCACAATAATACATAACCACCTCGATATCCCACACTAATACATAACCACCTCGATATCCCACACACAAATGCATGACCACCAAGATATCACACACAAATACATGACCACATCGATATCCTACACAAATATATGATCACCTCGATATCACACACTAATACATGACCACCAAGATATCACACACAAATACATGACCACCACGACATACCACACAAATACATGACCACCTCGATATCCCACACACAAATACATGACCACCAAGATATCACAAATAAATACATGATCACCTCGATATACCACACTAATACATGACCACCAAGATATCCCACACCAATACATGACCACCTCGACATACCACACTAATACATGACCACCTCGATATCACACACAAATACATGACCACCACGACATACCACACTAATACATGACCACCTCGATATCCCACACTAATACATGACAACCACGATATCTCACACTAATACATGACCACTTCGACATACCACACTAATACATGACCACCTCGATATCCCACACTAATACATGACAACCACGACATACCACACTAATACATGACCACCTCGATATCCCACACTAATACATGACAACCACGATATCCCACACTAATACATGACCACCTCGATATCCCACACTAATACATGACAACCACGATATCCCACACTAATACATGACAACTACGATATCCCACACTAATACATGACAACCACGACATACCACACTAATACATGACCACCTCGATATCCCACACTAATACATGACAACCACGCCATACCACACTAATACATGACCACCTCGATATCCCACACTAATACATGACAACCACGACATACCACACTAATACATGACCACCTCGATATCCCACACTAATACATGACAACCACGATATCCCACACTAATACATGACCACCTCGATATCCCACACTAATACATGACAACCACGATATCCCACACTAATACATGACAACTACGATATCCCACACTAATACATGACAACCACGACATACCACACTAATACATGACCACCTCGATATCCCACACTAATTCATGACAACCACGATATCCCACACCAATACATGACCACCTCGATATCCCACACTAATACATGACAACCACGATATCTCACACTAATACATGACCACTTCGACATACCACACTAATACATGACCACCTCGATATCCCACACTAATACATGACAACCACGATATCCCACACCAATACATGACCACCAAGATATCCCACACTAATACATGACCGCCTCGATATCCTTAACTAATACATGACCACCAAGATATCACACATAAATACATGATCATCTCGACATACCACACTAATACATAACCACCTTGATATCCCACACTAATACATGACCACCTCGATATCCCACACTAATACATGACCACTTCGACATACCACACTAATACATGACCACCAAGATATCCCACACTAATACATGACCACCAAGATATCACACATAAGTACATGATCACCTCGATATCCCACACTAATACATGATCACCTCGACATACCACACTAATACATGACCACCAAGATATCCCACACCAATACATGTCCACCTCGATATCCTACACAAATATATGATCACCTCGATATCACACACTAATACATGACCACCAAGATATCCCACACTAATACATGACCACCTCGACATACCATACTAATACATAACCACCTCGATATCCCACACTAATACATGACCACCTCGATATCCCACACTAATACATGACCACCTCGATATCCCACACTAATACATGACAACCACGATATCCGAAGCACAAATATATGATCATCTCGATATCCCACACTAATACATGATCACCTCGACATACCACACTAATACATGACCACCTCGATATCCTACACTAATACATGATATCCCACACTAATACCTCATCACCTCGACATACCACACTAATACATGACCACCTCGATATCCTACACTAATACATGACCACCTCGATATCCCACACTAATACATGACCACCTCGACATACCACAATAATACACAACCACCTCGATATCCCACACTAATACATAACCACCTCGATATCCCACACACAAATGCATGACCACCAAGATATCACACACAAATACATGACCACATCGATATCCTACACAAATATATGATCACCTCGATATCACACACTAATACATGACCACCAAGATATCACACACAAATACATGACCACCACGACATACCACACAAATACATGACCACCTCGATATCCCACACACAAATACATGACCACCAAGATATCACAAATAAATACATGATCACCTCGATATACCACACTAATACATGACCACCAAGATATCCCACACCAATACATGACCACCTCGACATACCACACTAATACATGACCACCTCGATATCACACACAAATACATGACCACCACGACATACCACACTAATACATGACCACCTCGATATCCCACACTAATACATGACAACCACGATATCTCACACTAATACATGACCACTTCGACATACCACACTAATACATGACCACCTCGATATCCCACACTAATACATGACAACCACGACATACCACACTAATACATGACCACCTCGATATCCCACACTAATACATGACAACCACGATATCCCACACTAATACATGACCACCTCGATATCCCACACTAATACATGACAACCACGATATCCCACACTAATACATGACAACTACGATATCCCACACTAATACATGACAACCACGACATACCACACTAATACATGACCACCTCGATATCCCACACTAATACATGACAACCACGATATCCCACACCAATACATGACCACCTCGATATCCCACACTAATACATGACAACCACGATATCTCACACTAATACATGACCACTTCGACATACCACACTAATACATGACCACCTCGATATCCCACACTAATACATGACAACCACGACATACCACACTAATACATGACCACCTCGATATCCCACACTAATACATGACAACCACGACATACCACACTAATACATGACCACCTCGATATCCCACACTAATACATGACAACCACGATATCCCACACTAATACATGACAACCACGACATACCACACCAATACATGACCACCTCGATATCCCACACTAATACATGACAACCACGATATCCCACACTAATACATGACAACCACGATATCCCACACTAATACATGACAACCACGATATCCCACACTAATACATGACAACCACGATATCCCACACTAATACATGACAACCACGATATCCCACACTAATACATGACAACCACGACATACCACACTAATACATGACCACCTCGATATCCCACACTAATACATGACAACCTCGATATCCCACACTAATACATGACCACCTCGATATCCCACACTAATACATGACAACCACGACATACCACACTAATACATGACAACCTCGATATCCCACACTAATACATGACAACCACGATATCCCACACTAATACATGACAACCACGACATACTACACCAATACATGACCACCTCGATATCCCACACTAATACATGACAACCACGATATCCCACACTAATATATGACAACCACGATATCCCACACTAATACATGACAACCACGACATACCACACTAATACATGACCACCTCGATATCCCACACTAATACATGACCACCTCGATATCCCACACTAATACATGACAACCACGACATACCACACTAATACATGACCACCTCGATATCCCACACTAATACATGACCACCTCGATATCCCACACTAATACATGACAACCACGATATCCCACACTAATACATGACAACCACGATATCCCACACTAATACATGACAACCACGACATACCACACCAATACATGACCACCTCGATATCCCACACTAATATATGACAACCACGATATCCCACATTAATACATGACAACCACGATATCCCACACTAATACATGACAACCACGACATACCACACCAATACATGACCACCTCGATATCCCACACTAATACATGACAACCACGATATACCACACTAATACATGACAACCACGATATCCCACACTAATACATGACAACCTCGATATACCACACTAATACATGACAACCACGACATACCACACTAATACATGACAACCACGATATCCCACACTAATACATGACAACCACGATATCCCACACTAATACATGACAACCTCGACATACCACACTAATACATGACAACCACGACATACCACACTAATACATGACAACCACGACATACCACACTAATACATGACAACCACGATATCCCAGACTAATACATGACAACCTCGACATACCACACTAATACATGACAACCACGACATACCACACCAATACATGACCACCTCGATATCCCACACTAATACATGACAACCACGACATACCACACTAATACATGACAACCACGATATCCCACACTAATACATGACAACCACGACATACCACACTAATACATGACAACCACGATATCCCACACTAATACATGACAACCACGATATCCCACACTAATACATGACCACCTCGATATCCCACACTAATACATGACAACCACGATATCCCACACTAATACATGACAACCACGATATCCCACACTAATACATGACAACCACGATATCCCACACTAATACATGACAACCACGATATCCCACACTAATACATGACAACCACGATATCCCACACTAATACATGACAACCACGACATACCACACCAATACATGACCACCTCGATATCCCACACTAATACATGACAACCACGATATCCCACACTAATACATGACAACCACGACATACCACACTAATACATGACCACCTCGATATACCACACTAATACATGACAACCACGATATACCACACTAATACATGACAACCACGATATCCCACACTAATACATGACAACCACGATATCCCACACTAATACATGACCACCTCGATATCCCACACTAATACGTGACAACCTCGATATCCCACACGAATACATGACAACCACGACATACCACACCAATACATGACCACCTCGATATCCCACACTAATACATGACAACCACGATATCCCACACTAATACATGACAACCACGATATCCCACACTAATACTTGACAACCACGATATCCCACACTAATACATGACAACCACGACATACCACACCAATACATGACCACCTCGATATCCCACACTAATACATGACAACCACGATATCCCACACTAATACATGACAACCACGACATACCACACTAATACATGACCACCTCGATATCCCACACTAATACATGACAACCACGATATACCACACTAATACATGACAACCACGATATCCCACACTAATACATGACAACCACGATATCCCACACTAATACATGACCACCTCGATATCCCACACTAATACAGGACAACTACGACATACCACACCAATACATGAACACCTCGATATCCCACACTAATACATGACAACCACGATATACCACACTAATACATGACCACCTCGATATCCCACACTAATACATGACAATCACGATATCCCACACCAATACATGACCACCTCGATATCCCACACTAATACATGACAACCACGATATCCCACACCAATACATGACAACCACGATATACCACACTAATACATGACCACCTCGATATCCCACACTAATACATGACCACCTCGATATCCCACACTAATACATGACAACCACGACATACCACACTAATACATGACCACCTCGATATCCCACACTAATACATGACAACCACGATATCCCACACTAATACATGACAACCACGATATCCCACACTAATACATGACAACCACGATATCCCACACTAATACATGACAACCACGATATCCCACACTAATACATGACAACCACGACATACCACACCAATACATGACCACCTCGACATACCACACTAATACATGACAACCACGATATACCACACTAATACATGACAACCACGATAGCCCACACTAATACATGACAACCACGATATCCCACACTAATACATGACCACCTCGATATCCCACACTAATACATGACAACCACGACATACCACACTAATACATGACCACCTCGATATCCCACACTAATACATGACCACCTCGATATCCCACACTAATACATGACCACCTCGATATCCCACACTAATACATGACAACCACGTCATACCACACCAATACATGACAACCTCGATATCCCACACTAATACATGACAACCACGATATCCCACACTAATACATGACAACCACGATATCCCACACTAATACATGACAACCACGATATCCCACACTAATTCATGACAACCACGATATCCCACACTAATACATGATCACCTCAACATACCACACTAATACATGACCACCAAGATATCCCACACCAATACATGTCCACCTCGATATCCTACACAAATATATGATCACCTCGATATCACACACTAATACATGACCACCAAGATATCCCACACTAATACATGACCACCTCGACATACCATACTAATACATAACCACCTCGATATCCCACACTAATACATGACCACCTCGATATCCCACACCAATACATGACCACCTCGACATACCACACTAATACATGACCACCTCGATATCCCACACTAATACATGATCACCTCGATATCCCACACTAATACATGACCACTTCGACATACCACACTAATACATGACCACCAAGATATCCCACACTAATACATGACCACCTCGATATCCCTAACTAATACATGACAACCAAGATATCCCACACTAATACATGATCACCTCGACATAACACACTAATACATGACCACAAAGATATCACACACAAATACATGACCACCTCGACATACCACACTAATACATGACCACCTCGATATCCCACACTAATACATGATCACCTCGATATCCCACACTAATACATGACCACTTCGACATACCACACTAATACATGACCACCAAGATATCCCACACTAATACATGACTGCCTCGATATCCCTAACTAATACATGACCACCAAGATATCACACATAAATACATGATCATCTCGACATACCACACTAATACATAACCACCTCGATATCCCACACTAATACATGACCACCTCGATATCCCACACTAATACATGACCACTTCGACATACCACACTAATACATGACCACCAAGATATCCCACACTAATACATGACCACCAAGATATCACACATAAGTACATGATCACCTCGATATCCCACACTAATACATGATCACCTCGACATACCACACTAATACATGACCACCAAGATATCCCACACCAATACATGTCCACCTCGATATCCTACACAAATATATGATCACCTCGATATCACACACTAATACATGACCACCAAGATATCCCACACTAATACATGACCACCTCGACATACCATACTAATACATAACCACCTCGATATCCCACACTAATACATGACCACCTCGATATCCCACACTAATACATGACCACCTCGATATCCCACACTAATACATGACAACCACGATATCCGAAGCACAAATATATGATCATCTCGATATCCCACACTAATACATGATCACCTCGACATACCACACTAATACATGACCACCTCGATATCCTACACTAATACATGATATCCCACACTAATACCTCATCACCTCGACATACCACACTAATACATGACCACCTCGATATCCTACACTAATACATGACCACCTCGATATCCCACACTAATACATGACCACCTCGACATACCACAATAATACACAACCACCTCGATATCCCACACTAATACATAACCACCTCGATATCCCACACACAAATGCATGACCACCAAGATATCACACACAAATACATGACCACATCGATATCCTACACAAATATATGATCACCTCGATATCACACACTAATACATGACCACCAAGATATCACACACAAATACATGACCACCACGACATACCACACAAATACATGACCACCTCGATATCCCACACACAAATACATGACCACCAAGATATCACAAATAAATACATGATCACCTCGATATACCACACTAATACATGACCACCAAGATATCCCACACCAATACATGACCACCTCGACATACCACACTAATACATGACCACCTCGATATCACACACAAATACATGACCACCACGACATACCACACTAATACATGACCACCTCGATATCCCACACTAATACATGACAACCACGATATCTCACACTAATACATGACCACTTCGACATACCACACTAATACATGACCACCTCGATATCCCACACTAATACATGACAACCACGACATACCACACTAATACATGACCACCTCGATATCCCACACTAATACATGACAACCACGATATCCCACACTAATACATGACCACCTCGATATCCCACACTAATACATGACAACCACGATATCCCACACTAATACATGACAACTACGATATCCCACACTAATACATGACAACCACGACATGCCACACTAATACATGACCACCTCGATATCCCACACTAATACATGACAACCACGATATCCCACACCAATACATGACCACCTCGATATCCCACACTAATACATGACAACCACGATATCTCACACTAATACATGACCACTTCGACATACCACACTAATACATGACCACCTCGATATCCCACACTAATACATGACAACCACGACATACCACACTAATACATGACCACCTCGATATCCCACACTAATACATGACAACCACGACATACCACACTAATACATGACCACCTCGATATCCCACACTAATACATGACAACCACGATATCCCACACTAATACATGACAACCACGACATACCACACCAATACATGACCACCTCGATATCCCACACTAATACATGACAACCACGATATCCCACACTAATACATGACAACCACGATATCCCACACTAATACATGACAACCACGATATCCCACACTAATACATGACAACCACGATATCCCACACTAATACATGACAACCACGATATCCCACACTAATACATGACAACCACGACATACCACACTAATACATGACCACCTCGATATCCCACACTAATACATGACAACCTCGATATCCCACACTAATACATGACCACCTCGATATCCCACACTAATACATGACAACCACGACATACCACACTAATACATGACAACCTCGATATCCCACACTAATACATGACAACCACGATATCCCACACTAATACATGACAACCACGACATACTACACCAATACATGACCACCTCGATATCCCACACTAATACATGACAACCACGATATCCCACACTAATATATGACAACCACGATATCCCACACTAATACATGACAACCACGACATACCACACTAATACATGACCACCTCGATATCCCACACTAATACATGACCACCTCGATATCCCACACTAATACATGACAACCACGACATACCACACTAATACATGACCACCTCGATATCCCACACTAATACATGACCACCTCGATATCCCACACTAATACATGACAACCACGATATCCCACACTAATACATGACAACCACGATATCCCACACTAATACATGACAACCACGACATACCACACCAATACATGACCACTTCGATATCCCACACTAATATATGACAACCACGATATCCCACATTAATACATGACAACCACGATATCCCACACTAATACATGACAACCACGACATACCACACCAATACATGACCACCTCGATATCCCACACTAATACATGACAACCACGATATACCACACTAATACATGACAACCACGATATCCCACACTAATACATGACAACCTCGATATACCACACTAATACATGACAACCACGACATACCACACTAATACATGACAACCACGATATCCCACACTAATACATGACAACCACGATATCCCACACTAATACATGACAACCTCGACATACCACACTAATACATGACAACCACGACATACCACACTAATACATGACAACCACGACATACCACACTAATACATGACAACCACGATATCCCAGACTAATACATGACAACCTCGACATACCACACTAATACATGACAACCACGACATACCACACCAATACATGACCACCTCGATATCCCACACTAATACATGACAACCACGACATACCACACTAATACATGACAACCACGATATCCCACACTAATACATGACAACCACGACATACCATACTAATACATGACAACCACGATATCCCACACTAATACATGACAACCACGATATCCCACACTAATACATGACCACCTCGATATCCCACACTAATACATGACAACCACGATATCCCACACTAATACATGACAACCACGATATCCCACACTAATACATGACAACCACGATATCCCACACTAATACATGACAACCACGATATCCCACACTAATACATGACAACCACGATATCCCACACTAATACATGACAACCACGACATACCACACCAATACATGACCACCTCGATATCCCACACTAATACATGACAACCACGATATCCCACACTAATACATGACAACCACGACATACCACACTAATACATGACCACCTCGATATACCACACTAATACATGACAACCACGATATACCACACTAATACATGACAACCACGATATCCCACACTAATACATGACAACCACGATATCCCACACTAATACATGACCACCTCGATATCCCACACTAATACATGACAACCTCGATATCCCACACGAATACATGACAACCACGACATACCACACCAATACATGACCACCTCGATATCCCACACTAATACATGACAACCACGATATCCCACACTAATACATGACAACCACGATATCCCACACTAATACTTGACAACCACGATATCCCACACTAATACATGACAACCACGACATACCACACCAATACATGACCACCTCGATATCCCACACTAATACATGACAACCACGATATCCCACACTAATACATGACAACCACGACATACCACACTAATACATGACCACCTCGATATCCCACACTAATACATGACAACCACGATATACCACACTAATACATGACAACCACGATATCCCACACTAATACATGACAACCACGATATCCCACTCTAATACATGACCACCTCGATATCCCACACTAATACAGGACAACTACGACATACCACACCAATACATGACCACCTCGATATCCCACACTAATACATGACAACCACGATATACCACACTAATACATGACCACCTCGATATCCCACACTAATACATGACAATCACGATATCCCACACCAATACATGACCACCTCGATATCCCACACTAATACATGACAACCACGATATCCCACACCAATACATGACAACCACGATATACCACACTAATACATGACCACCTCGATATCCCACACTAATACATGACCACCTCGATATCCCACACTAATACATGACAACCACGACATACCACACTAATACATGACCACCTCGATATCCCACACTAATACATGACAACCACGATATCCCACACTAATACATGACAACCACGATATCCCACACTAATACATGACAACCACGATATCCCACACTAATACATGACAACCACGATATCCCACACTAATACATGACAACCACGACATACCACACCAATACATGACCACCTCGACATACCACACTAATACATGACAACCACGATATACCACACTAATACATGACAACCACGATAGCCCACACTAATACATGACAACCACGATATCCCACACTAATACATGACCACCTCGATATCCCACACTAATACATGACAACCACGACATACCACACTAATACATGACCACCTCGATATCCCACACTAATACATGACCACCTCGATATCCCACACTAATACATGACCACCTCGATATCCCACACTAATACATGACAACCACGTCATACCACACCAATACATGACAACCTCGATATCCCACACTAATACATGACAACCACGATATCCCACACTAATACATGACAACCACGATATCCCACACTAATACATGACAACCACGATATCCCACACTAATACATGACAACCACGATATCCCACACTAATACATGATCACCTCAACATACCACACTAATACATGACCACCAAGATATCCCACACCAATACATGTCCACCTCGATATCCTACACAAATATATGATCACCTCGATATCACACACTAATACATGACCACCAAGATATCCCACACTAATACATGACCACCTCGACATACCATACTAATACATAACCACCTCGATATCCCACACTAATACATGACCACCTCGATATCCCACACCAATACATGACCACCTCGACATACCACACTAATACATGACCACCTCGATATCCCACACTAATACATGATCACCTCGATATCCCACACTAATACATGACCACTTCGACATACCACACTAATACATGACCACCAAGATATCCCACACTAATACATGACCACCTCGATATCCCTAACTAATACATGACAACCAAGATATCCCACACTAATACATGATCACCTCGACATAACACACTAATACATGACCACAAAGATATCACACACAAATACATGACCACCTCGACATACCACACTAATACATGACCACCTCGATATCCCACACTAATACATGATCACCTCGATATCCCACACTAATACATGACCACTTCGACATACCACACTAATACATGACCACCAAGATATCCCACACTAATACATGACTGCCTCGATATCCCTAACTAATACATGACCACCAAGATATCACACATAAATACATGATCATCTCGACATACCACACTAATACATAACCACCTCGATATCCCACACTAATACATGACCACCTCGATATCCCACACTAATACATGACCACTTCGACATACCACACTAATACATGACCACCAAGATATCCCACACTAATACATGACCACCAAGATATCACACATAAGTACATGATCACCTCGATATCCCACACTAATACATGATCACCTCGACATACCACACTAATACATGACCACCAAGATATCCCACACCAATACATGTCCACCTCGATATCCTACACAAATATATGATCACCTCGATATCACACACTAATACATGACCACCAAGATATCCCACACTAATACATGACCACCTCGACATACCATACTAATACATAACCACCTCGATATCCCACACTAATACATGACCACCTCGATATCCCACACTAATACATGACCACCTCGATATCCCACACTAATACATGACAACCACGATATCCGAAGCACAAATATATGATCATCTCGATATCCCACACTAATACATGATCACCTCGACATACCACACTAATACATGACCACCTCGATATCCTACACTAATACATGATATCCCACACTAATACCTCATCACCTCGACATACCACACTAATACATGACCACTTCGATATCCTACACTAATACATGACCACCTCGATATCCCACACTAATACATGACCACCTCGACATACCACAATAATACATAACCACCTCGATATCCCACACTAATACATAACCACCTCGATATCCTACACAAATATATGATCACCTCGATATCACACACTAATACATGACCACCAAGATATCACACACAAATACATGACCACCACGACATACCACACAAATACATGACCACCTCGATATCCCACACACAAATACATGACCACCAAGATATCACAAATAAATACATGATCACCTCGATATACCACACTAATACATGACCACCAAGATATCCCACACCAATACATGACCACCTCGACATACCACACTAATACATGACCACCTCGATATCACACACAAATACATGACCACCACGACATACCACACTAATACATGACCACCTCGATATCCCACACTAATACATGACAACCACGATATCTCACACTAATACATGACCACTTCGACCTACCACACTAATACATGACCACCTCGATATCCCACACTAATACATGACAACCACGACATACCACACTAATACATGACCACCTCGATATCCCACACTAATACATGACAACCACGATATCCCACACTAATACATGACCACCTCGATATCCCACACTAATACATGACAACCACGATATCCCACACTAATACATGACAACTACGATATCCAACACTAATACATGACAACCACGACATACCACACTAATACATGACCACCTCGATATCCCACACTAATACATGACAACCACGATATCCCACACCAATACATGACCACCTCGATATCCCACACTAATACATGACAACCACGATATCTCACACTAATACATGACCCCTTTGACATACCACACTAATACATGACCACCTCGATATCCCACACTAATACATGACAACCACGACATACCACACTAATACATGACCACCTCGATATCCCACACTAATACATGACAACCACGACATACCACACTAATACATGACCACCTCGATATCCCACACTAATACATGACAACCACGATATCCCACACTAATACATGACAACCACGACATACCACACCAATACATGACCACCTCGATATCCCACACTAATACATGACAACCATGATATCCCACACTAATACATGACAACCACGATATCCCACACTAATACATGACAACCACGATATCCCACACTAATACATGACAACCACGATATCCCACACTAATACATGACAACCACGATATCCCACACTAATACATGACAACCACGATATCCCACACTAATACATGACAACCACGATATCCCACACTAATACATGACAACCACGATATCCCACACTAATACATGACAACCACGACATACCACACTAATACATGACCACCTCGATATCCCACACTAATACATGACAACCTCGATATCCCACACTAATACATGACCACCTCGATATCCCACACTAATACATGACAACCACGACATACCACACTAATACATGACAACCTCGATATCCCACACTAATACATGACAACCACGATATCCCACACTAATACATGACAACCACGACATACTACACCAATACATGACCACCTCGATATCCCACACTAATACATGACAACCACGATATCCCACACTAATACATGACAACCACGATATCCCACACTAATACATGACAACCACGACATACCACACTAATACATGACCACCTCGATATCCCACACTAATACATGACCACCTCGATATCCCACACTAATACATGACAACCACGACATACCACACTAATACATGACCACCTCGATATCCCACACTAATACATGACCACCTCGATATCCCACACTAATACATGACAACCACGATATCCCACACTAATACATGACAACCACGATATCCCACACTAATACATGACAACCACGACATACCACACCAATACATGACCACCTCGATATCCCACACTAATACATGACAACCACGATATCCCACACTAATACATGACAACCACGATATCCCACACTAATACATGACAACCACGACATACCACACCAATACATGACCACCTCGATATCCCACACTAATACATGACAACCACGATATACCACACTAATACATGACAACCACGATATCCCACACTAATACATGACAACCTCGATATACCACACTAATACATGACAACCACGACATACCACACTAATACATGACAACCACGATATCCCACACTAATACATGACAACCACGATATCCCACACTAATACATGACAACCTCGACATACCACACTAATACATGACAACCACGACATACCACACTAATACATGACAACCACGACATACCACACTAATACATGACAACCACGATATCCCACACTAATACATGACAACCTCGACATACCACACTAATACATGACAACCACGACATACCACACCAATACATGACCACCTCGATATCCCACACTAATACATGACAACCACGACATACCACACTAATACATGACAACCACGATATCCCAAACTAATACATGACAACCACGACATACCACACTAATACATGACAACCACGATATCCCACACTAATACATGACAACCACGATATCCCACACTAATACATGACCACCTCGATATCCCACACTAATACATGACAACCACGATATCCCACACTAATACATGACAACCACGATATCCCACACTAATACATGACAACCACGATATCCCACACTAATACATGACAACCACGACATACCACACCAATACATGACCACCTCGATATCCCACACTAATACATGACAACCACGATATCCCACACTAATACATGACAACCACGACATACCACACTAATACATGACCACCTCGATATACCACACTAATACATGACAACCACGATATACCACACTAATACATGACAACCACGATATCCCACACTAATACATGACAACCACGATATCCCACACTAATACATGACCACCTCGATATCCCACACTAATACATGACAACCTCGATATCCCACACGAATACATGACAATCACGACATACCACACCAATACATGACCACCTCGATATCCCACACTAATACATGACAACCACGATATCCCACACTAATACATGACAACCACGATATCCCACACTAATACATGACAACCACGATATCCCACACTAATACATGACAACCACGACATACCACACCAATACATGACCACCTCGATATCCCACACTAATACATGACAACCACGATATCCCACACTAATACATGACAACCACGACATACCACACTAATACATGACCACCTCGATATCCCACACTAATACATGACAACCACGATATACCACACTAATACATGACAACCACGATATCCCACACTAATACATGACAACCACGATATCCCACACTAATACATGACCACCTCGATATCCCACACTAATACATGACAACTACGACATACCACACCAATACATGACCACCTCGATATCCCACACTAATACATGACAACCACGATATACCACACTAATACATGACCACCTCGATATCCCACACTAATACATGACAATCACGATATCCCACACCAATACATGACCACCTCGATATCCCACACTAATACATGACAACCACGATATCCCACACCAATACATGACAACCACGATATACCACACTAATACATGACCACCTCGATATCCCACACTAATACATGACCACCTCGATATCCCACACTAATACATGACAACCACGACATACCACACTAATACATGACCACCTCGATATCCCACACTAATACATGACAACCACGATATCCCACACTAATACATGACAACCACGATATCCCACACTAATACATGACAACCACGATATCCCACACTAATACATGACAACCACGATATCCCACACTAATACATGACAACCACGACATACCACACCAATACATGAACACCTCGACATACCACACTAATACATGACAACCACGATATACCACACTAATACATGACAACCACGATAGCCCACACTAATACATGACAACCACGATATCCCACACTAATACATGACCACCTCGATATCCCACACTAATACATGACAACCACGACATACCACACTAATACATGACCACATCGATATCCCACACTAATACATGACCACCTCGATATCCCACACTAATACATGACCACCTCGATATCCCACACTAATACATGACAACCACGTCATACCACACCAATACATGACCACCTCGATATCCCACACTAATACATGACAACCACGATATCCCACACTAATACATGACAACCACGATATCCCACACTAATACATGACAACCACGATATCCCACACTAATACATGACAACCACGATATCCCACACTAATACATGACAACCTCGATATCCCACACTAATACATGACAACCACGATATCCCACACTAATACATGACAACCACGATATCCCACACTAATACATGACAACCACGATATCCCACACTAATACATGACAACCACGACATACCACACCAATACATGACCACCTCGATATCCCACACTAATACATGACAACCACGATATCCCACACTAATACATGACAACCACGACATACCACACTAATACATGACCACCTCGATATCCCACACTAATACATGACAACCACGATATCCCACACTAATACATGACAACCACGACATACCACACTAATACATGACCACCTCGATATCCCACACTAATACATGACAACCACGATATCCCACACTAATACATGACAACCACGACATACCACACTAATACATGACCACCTCGATATACCACACTAATACATGACAACCACGAAATCCCACACTAATACATGACAACCACGATATCCCACACTAATACATGACAACCACGACATACCACACCAATACATGACCACCTCGATATCCCACACTAATACATGACAACCACGATATCCCACACTAATACATGACAACCACGACATACCACACTAATACATGACCACCTCGATATCCCACACTAATACATGACAACCACGATATCCCACACTAATACATGACAACCACGACATACCACACTAATACTTGACCACCTCGATATCCCACACTAATACATGACAACCACGATATCCCACACTAATACATGACAACCACGACATACCACACCAATACATGACCACCTCGATATCCCACACTAATACATGACAACCACGATATCCCACACTAATACATGACAACCACGATATCCCACACTAATACATGACAACCACGACATACCACACTAATACATGACCACCTCGATATCCCACACTAATACATGACAACCACGATATCCCACACTAATACATAACAGCCACGATATCCCACACTAATACATGACAACCACGATATCCCACACTAATACATGACCACCTCGATATCACACACAAATACATGACCACCTCGATATCCCATACTAATACATAACCACCTCGATATCCTACACAAATAAATGACCTCTTATATATCACACACACATACATGACCACTTATATATTACACACACATGCATGATTACCTCGATATCACAGACAAATACATGACCACCTCGATATCACACACAAATACATGACCACCTCGATATCCCACACTAATACATGACCACCAAGATATCACACACACATACATGAACACCTCGATATCCCAAACAAATATATGATCACCTCGATATCCCACACTAATACATGATCACTTCGACATACCACACTAATACATGACCACCTCGATATCCTACACTAATACATGATATCCCACACTAATACATCATCACCTCGACATACCACACTAATACATGACCACCTCGATATCCTACACTAATACATGACCACCTCGATATCCCACACTAATACATGACCTCCTCGACATACCACAATAATACATAACCACCTCGATATCCCACACTAATACATAACCACCTCGATATCCCACACATAAATGCATGACCACCAAGATATCACACACAAATACATGACCACATCGATATCCTACACAAATATATGATCACCTCGATATCACACACTAATACATGACCACCAAGATATCACACACAAATACATGACCACCACAACATACCACACGAATACATGACCACCTCGATATCCCACACACAAATACATGACCACCAAGATATCACAAATAAATACATGATCACCTCGATATACCACACTAATACATTACCACCAAGATATCCCACACCAATACATGACCACCTCGACATACCACACTAATACATGACCACCTCGATATCACACACAAATACATGACCACCACGACATACCACACTAATACATGACCACCTCGATATCCCACACTAATACATGACAACCACGATATCTCACACTAATACATGACCACTTCGACATACCACACTAATACATGACCACCTCGATATCCCACACTAATACATGACAACCACGACATACCACACTAATACATGACAACCTCGATATCCCATACTAATACATGACAACCACGACATACCACACTAATACATGACCACCTCGATATCCCACACCAATACATGACCACCTCGATATCCCACACTAATACATGACAACCACGACATACCACACTAATACATGACTACCTCGATATCCCACACTAATACATGACAACCACGATATCCCACACCAATACATGACCACCTCGATATCCCACACTAATACATGACAGCCACGATATCCCACACTAATAAATGACAACCACGATATCCCACACTAATACATGACAACCACGACATACCACACTAATACATGACAACCACGATATCCCACACTAATACATGACAACCACGATATCCCACACTAATACATGACAACCTCGACATACCACACTAATACATGACAACCACGATATCCCACACTAATACATGACAACCACGACATACCACACTAATACATGACCACCTCGATATCCCACACTAATACATGACAACCTCGATATCCCACACTAATACATGACCACCTCGATATCCCACACTAATACATGACAACCACGACATACCACACTAATACATGACCACCTCGATATCCCACACTAATACATGACAACCACGATATCCCACACTAATACATGACAACCACGATATCCCACACTAATACATGACAACCACGACATACCACACCAATACATGACCACCTCGATATCCCACACTAATACATGACAACCACGACATACCACACTAATACATGACCACCTCGATATCCCACACTAATACATGACAACCACGATATCCCACACCAATACATGACCACCTCGATATCCCACACTAATACATGACAACCACGATATCCCACACTAATACATGACAACCACGATATCCCACACTAATACATGACAACCACGACATACCACACTAATACATGACAACCACGACATACCACACTAATACATGACCACCTCGATATCCCACACTAATACATGACAACCACGACATACCACACTAATACATGACAACCTCGATATCCCACACTAATACATGACCACCTCGATATCCCACACTAATACATGACAACCACGATATCCCACACCAATACATGACCACCTCGATATCCCACACTAATACATGACAACCACGATATCCCACACTAATACATGACAACCACGACATACCACACTAATACATGACAACCTCGATATCCCACACTAATACATGACAACCACGACATACCACACTAATACATGACCACCTCGATATCCCACACCAATACATGACCACCTCGATATCCCACACTAATACATGACAACCACGACATACCACACTAATACATGACCACCTCGATATCCCACACTAATACATGACCACCAAGATATCACACACACATACATGAACACCTCGATATCCCAAACAAATATATGATCACCTCGATATCCCACACTAATACATGATCACTTCGACATACCACACTAATACATGACCACCTCGAAATCCTACACTAATACATGATATCCCACACTAATACATCATCACCTCGACATACCACACTAATACATGACCACCTCGATATCCTACACTAATACATGACCACCTCGATATCCCACACTAATACATGACCTCCTCGACATACCACAATAATACATAACCACCTCGATATCCCACACTAATACATAACCACCTCGATATCCCACACATAAATGCATGACCACCAAGATATCACACACAAATACATGACCACATCGATATCCTACACAAATATATGATCACCTCGATATCACACACTAATACATGACCACCAAGATATCACACACAAATACATGACCACCACAACATACCACACGAATACATGACCACCTCGATATCCCACACACAAATACATGACCACCAAGATATCACAAATAAATACATGATCACCTCGATATACCACACTAATACATTACCACCAAGATATCCCACACCAATACATGACCACCTCGACATACCACACTAATACATGACCACCTCGATATCACACACAAATACATGACCACCACGACATACCACACTAATACATGACCACCTCGATATCCCACACTAATACATGACAACCACGATATCTCACACTAATACATGACCACTTCGACATACCACACTAATACATGACCACCTCGATATCCCACACTAATACATGACAACCACGACATACCACACTAATACATGACAACCTCGATATCCCATACTAATACATGACAACCACGACATACCACACTAATACATGACCACCTCGATATCCCACACCAATACATGACCACCTCGATATCCCACACTAATACATGACAACCACGACATACCACACTAATACATGACCACCTCGATATCCCACACTAATACATGACAACCACGATATCCCACACCAATACATGACCACCTCGATATCCCACACTAATACATGACAGCCACGATATCCCACACTAATAAATGACAACCACGATATCCCACACTAATACATGACAACCACGACATACCACACTAATACATGACAACCACGATATCCCACACTAATACATGACAACCACGATATCCCACACTAATACATGACAACCTCGACATACCACACTAATACATGACAACCACGATATCCCACACTAATACATGACAACCACGACATACCACACTAATACATGACCACCTCGATATCCCACACTAATACATGACAACCTCGATATCCCACACTAATACATGACCACCTCGATATCCCACACTAATACATGACAACCACGACATACCACACTAATACATGACCACCTCGATATCCCACACTAATACATGACAACCACGATATCCCACACTAATACATGACAACCACGATATCCCACACTAATACATGACAACCACGACATACCACACCAATACATGACCACCTCGATATCCCACACTAATACATGACAACCACGACATACCACACTAATACATGACCACCTCGATATCCCACACTAATACATGACAACCACGATATCCCACACCAATACATGACCACCTCGATATCCCACACTAATACATGACAACCACGATATCCCACACTAATACATGACAACCATGATATCCCACACTAATACATGACAACCACGACATACCACACTAATACATGACAACCACGACATACCACACTAATACATGACCACCTCGATATCCCACACTAATACATGACAACCACGACATACCACACTAATACATGACAACCTCGATATCCCACACTAATACATGACCACCTCGATATCCCACACTAATACATGACAACCACGATATCCCACACCAATACATGACCACCTCGATATCCCACACTAATACATGACAACCACGATATCCCACACTAATACATGACAACCACGACATACCACACTAATACATGACAACCTCGATATCCCACACTAATACATGACAACCACGACATACCACACTAATACATGACCACCTCGATATCCCACACCAATACATGACCACCTCGATATCCCACACTAATACATGACAACCACGACATACCACACTAATACATGACCACCTCGATATCCCACACTAATACATGACAACCACGATATCCCACACCAATACATGACCACCTCGATACCCCACACTAATACATGACAACCACGATATCCCACACTAATAAATGACAACCACGATATCCCACACTAATACATGACAACCACGACATACCACACTAATACATGACAACCACGATATCCCACACTAATACATGACAACCACGATATCCCACACTAATACATGACAACCACGACATACCACACTAATACATGACAACCACGATATCCCACACTAATACATGACAACCACGACATACCACACTAATACATGACCACCTCGATATCCCACACTAATACATGACAACCTCGATATCCCACACTAATACATGACCACCTCGATATCCCACACTAATACATGACAACCACGACATACCACACTAATACATGACCACCTCGATATCCCACACTAATACATGACAACCACGATATCCCACACTAATACATGACAACCACGATATCCCACACTAATACATGACAACCACGACATACCACACTAATACATGACCACCTCGATATCCCACACTAATACATGACAACCACGATATCCCACACTAATACATGACAACCACGATATCCCACACTAATACATGACAACCACGACATACCACACTAATACATGACCACCTCGATATCCCACACTAATACATGACAACCACGACATACCACACTAATACATGACCACCTCGATATCCCACACTAATACATGACAACCACGATATCCCACACCAATACATGACCACCTCGATATCCCACACTAATACATGACAACCACGATATCCCACACTAATACATGACAACCACGACATACCACACTAATACATGACAACCACGACATACCACACTAATACATGACAACCACGACATACCACACTAATACATGACCACCTCGATATCCCACACTAATACATGACAACCACGACATACCACACTAATACATGACAACCTCGATATCCCACACTAATACATGACCACCTCGATATCCCACACTAATACATGACAACCACGATATCCCACACCAATACATGACCACCTCGATATCCCACACTAATACATGACAACCACGATATCCCACACTAATACATGACAACCACGACATACCACACTAATACATGACCACCTCGATATCCCACACTAATACATGACAACCATGATATCCCACACTAATACATGACCACCTCGATATCCCACACTAATACATGACAACCACAATATCCCACACTAATACATGACAACCACGATATCCCACACTAATACATGACAACCACGACATACCACACTAATATATGACAACCACGATATCCGACACTAATACATGACAACCACGATATCCCACACTAATACATGACAACCACGACATACCACACTAATACATGACAACCACGATATCCCACACTAATACATGACAACCACGACATACCACACTAATACATGAAAACCACGATATCCCACACTAATACATGACAACCTCGACATACCATACTAATACATGACCACCTCGATATCCCACACTAATACATGACAACCACGACATACCATACTAATACATGACCACCTCGATATCCCACACTAATACATGACAACCACGACATACCATACTAATACATGACCACCTCGATATCCCACACTAATACATGACAACCAAGATATCCCACACTAATACATGACAACCACGACATACCACACTAATACATGACCACCACGACATACCACACCAATACATGACCACCTCGATATCCCACACTAATACATGACAACCACGACATACCACACTAATACATGACAACCACGATATCCCACACTAATACATGACAACCACGATATCCCACACTAATACATGACAACAACGATATCCCACACTAATACATGACAACCACGACATACCACACTAATACATGACCACCACGATATCCCACACTAATACATGACAACCACGATATCCCACACTAATACATGACAACCACGACATATCACACCAATACATGACCACCTCGATATCCCACACTAATACATGACCACCTCGACATACCACACTAATACATGACCACCTCGATATCCCACACTAATACATGACCACCTCGATATCCCACACTAATACATGACAACCACGATATCCCATACTAATACATGACAACCACGATATCCCACACTAATACATGACAACCACGATATCCCACACTAATACATGACAACCACGACATACCACACTAATACATGACAACCACGACATACCACACTAATACATGACCACCTCGATATCCCACACTAATACATGACAACCACGACATACCACACTAATACATGACAACCTCGATATCCCACACTAATACATGACCACCTCGATATCCCACACTAATACATGACAACCACGATATCCCACACCAATACATGACCACCTCGATATCCCACACTAATACATGACAACCACGATATCCCACACTAATACATGACAACCACGACATACCACACTAATACATGACAACCTCGATATCCCACACTAATACATGACAACCACGACATACCACACTAATACATGACCACCTCGATATCCCACACCAATACATGACCACCTCGATATCCCACACTAATACATGACAACCACGACATACCACACTAATACATGACCACCTCGATATCCCACACTAATACATGACCACCAAGATATCACACACACATACATGAACACCTCGATATCCCAAACAAATATATGATCACCTCGATATCCCACACTAATACATGATCACTTCGACATACCACACTAATACATGACCACCTCGAAATCCTACACTAATACATGATATCCCACACTAATACATCATCACCTCGACATACCACACTAATACATGACCACCTCGATATCCTACACTAATACATGACCACCTCGATATCCCACACTAATACATGACCTCCTCGACATACCACAATAATACATAACCACCTCGATATCCCACACTAATACATAACCACCTCGATATCCCACACATAGATGCATGACCACCAAGATATCACACACAAATACATGACCACATCGATATCCTACACAAATATATGATCACCTCGATATCACACACTAATACATGACCACCAAGATATCACACACAAATACATGACCACCACAACATACCACACGAATACATGACCACCTCGATATCCCACACACAAATACATGACCACCAAGATATCACAAATAAATACATGATCACCTCGATATACCACACTAATACATTACCACCAAGATATCCCACACCAATACATGACCACCTCGACATACCACACTAATACATGACCACCTCGATATCACACACAAATACATGACCACCACGACATACCACACTAATACATGACCACCTCGATATCCCACACTAATACATGACAACCACGATATCTCACACTAATACATGACCACTTCGACATACCACACTAATACATGACCACCTCGATATCCCACACTAATACATGACAACCACGACATACCACACTAATACATGACAACCTCGATATCCCATACTAATACATGACAACCACGACATACCACACTAATACATGACCACCTCGATATCCCACACCAATACATGACCACCTCGATATCCCACACTAATACATGACAACCACGACATACCACACTAATACATGACCACCTCGATATCCCACACTAATACATGACAACCACGATATCCCACACCAATACATGACCACCTCGATATCCCACACTAATACATGACAGCCACGATATCCCACACTAATAAATGACAACCACGATATCCCACACTAATACATGACAACCACGACATACCACACTAATACATGACAACCACGATATCCCACACTAATACATGACAACCACGATATCCCACACTAATACATGAAAACCTCGACATACCACACTAATACATGACAACCACGATATCCCACACTAATACATGACAACCACGACATACCACACTAATACATGACCACCTCGATATCCCACACTAATACATGACAACCTCGATATCCCACACTAATACATGACCACCTCGATATCCCACACTAATACATGACAACCACGACATACCACACTAATACATGACCACCTCGATATCCCACACTAATACATGACAACCACGATATCCCACACTAATACATGACAACCACGATATCCCACACTAATACATGACAACCACGACATACCACACCAATACATGACCACCTCGATATCCCACACTAATACATGACAACCACGACATACCACACTAATACATGACCACCTCGATATCCCACACTAATACATGACAACCACGATATCCCACACCAATACATGACCACCTCGATATCCCACACTAATACATGACAACCACGATATCCCACACTAATACATGACAACCACGATATCCCACACTAATACATGACAACCACGACATACCACACTAATACATGACAACCACGACATACCACACTAATACATGACCACCTCGATATCCCACACTAATACATGACAACCACGACATACCACACTAATACATGACAACCTCGATATCCCACACTAATACATGACCACCTCGATATCCCACACTAATACATGACAACCACGATATCCCACACCAATACATGACCACCTCGATATCCCACACTAATACATGACAACCACGATATCCCACACTAATACATGACAACCACGACATACCACACTAATACATGACAACCTCGATATCCCACACTAATACATGACAACCACGACATACCACACTAATACATGACCACCTCGATATCCCACACCAATACATGACCACCTCGATATCCCACACTAATACATGACAACCACGACATACCACACTAATACATGACCACCTCGATATCCCACACTAATACATGACAACCACGATATCCCACACCAATACATGACCACCTCGATACCCCACACTAATACATGACAACCACGATATCCCACACTAATAAATGACAACCACGATATCCCACACTAATACATGACAACCACGACATACCACACTAATACATGACAACCACGATATCCCACACTAATACATGACAACCACGATATCCCACACTAATACATGACAACCACGACATACCACACTAATACATGACAACCACGATATCCCACACTAATACATGACAACCACGACATACCACACTAATACATGACCACCTCGATATCCCACACTAATACATGACAACCTCGATATCCCACACTAATACATGACCACCTCGATATCCCACACTAATACATGACAACCACGACATACCACACTAATACATGACCACCTCGATATCCCACACTAATACATGACAACCACGATATCCCACACTAATACATGACAACCACGATATCCCACACTAATACATGACAACCACGACATACCACACTAATACATGACCACCTCGATATCCCACACTAATACATGACAACCACGATATCCCACACTAATACATGACAACCACGATATCCCACACTAATACATGACAACCACGACATACCACACTAATACATGACCACCTCGATATCCCACACTAATACATGACAACCACGACATACCACACTAATACATGACCACCTCGATATCCCACACTAATACATGACAACCACGATATCCCACACCAATACATGACCACCTCGATATCCCACACTAATACATGACAACCACGATATCCCACACTAATACATGACAACCACGACATACCACACTAATACATGACAACCACGACATACCACACTAATACATGACAACCACGACATACCACACTAATACATGACCACCTCGATATCCCACACTAATACATGACAACCACGACATACCACACTAATACATGACAACCTCGATATCCCACACTAATACATGACCACCTCGATATCCCACACTAATACATGACAACCACGATATCCCACACCAATACATGACCACCTCGATAGCCCACACTAATACATGACAACCACGATATCCCACACTAATACATGACAACCACGACATACCACACTAATACATGACCACCTCGATATCCCACACTAATACATGACAACCATGATATCCCACACTAATACATGACCACCTCGATATCCCACACTAATACATGACAACCACAATATCCCACACTAATACATGACAACCACGATATCCCACACTAATACATGACAACCACGACATACCACACTAATATATGACAACCACGATATCCGACACTAATACATGACAACCACGATATCCCACACTAATACATGACAACCACGACATACCACACTAATACATGACAACCACGATATCCCACACTAATACATGACAACCACGACATACCACACTAATACATGAAAACCACGATATCCCACACTAATACATGACAACCTCGACATACCATACTAATACATGACCACCTCGATATCCCACACTAATACATGACAACCACGACATACCATACTAATACATGACCACCTCGATATCCCACACTAATACATGACAACCACGACATACCATACTAATACATGACCACCTCGATATCCCACACTAATACATGACAACCACGATATCCCACACTAATACATGACAACCACGACATACCACACTAATACATGACCACCACGACATACCACACCAATACATGACCACCTCGATATCCCACACTAATACATGACAACCACGACATACCACACTAATACATGACAACCACGATATCCCACACTAATACATGACAACCACGATATCCCACACTAATACATGACAACAACGATATCCCACACTAATACATGACAACCACGACATACCACACTAATACATGACCACCACGATATCCCACACTAATACATGACAACCACGATATCCCACACTAATACATGACAACCACGACATATCACACCAATACATGACCACCTCGATATCCCACACTAATACATGACCACCTCGACATACCACACTAATACATGACCACCTCGATATCCCACACTAATACATGACCACCTCGATATCCCACACTAATACATGACAACAACGATATCCCATACTAATACATGACAACCACGATATCCCACACTAATACATGACAACCACGATATCCCACACTAATACATGACAACCACGATATCCCACACTAATACATGACAACCACGACATACCACACCAATACATGACCACCTCGATATCCCACACTAATACATGACAACCACGATATCCCACACTAATACATGACAACCACGACATACCACACTAATACATGACAACCACGACATACCACACTAATACATGACCACCTCGACATACCACACTAATACATGACCACCTCGATATCCCACACTAATACATGACAACCACGACATACCACACTAATACATGACAACCTCGATATCCCACACTAATACATGACCACCTCGATATCCCACACTGATACATGACAACCACGATATCCCACACCAATACATGACCACCTCGATATCCCACACTAATACATGACAACCACGATATCCCACACTAATACATGACAACCACGACATACCACACTAATACATGACCACCTCGATATCCCACACTAATACATGACAACCATGATATCCCAAACCAATACATGACCACCTCGATATCCCACACTAATACATGACAACCACGATATCCCACACTAATACATGACAACCACGACATACCACACTAATACATGACCACCTCGATATCCCACACTAATACATGACAACCATGATATCCCACACTAATACATGACCACCTCGATATCCCACACTAATACATGACAACCACGATATCCCACACTAATACATGACAACCACGATATCCCACACTAATACATGACAACCACGACATACCACACTAATACATGACAACCACGATATCCCACACTAATACATGACAACCACGATATCCCACACTAATACATGACAACCACGACATACCACACTAATACATGACAACCTCGATATCCCACACTAATACATGACAACCACGACATACCACACTAATACATGACCACCTCGATATCCCACACCAATACATGACCACCTCGATATCCCACACTAATACATGACAACCACGACATACCACACTAATACATGACCACCTCGATATCCCACACTAATACATGACAACCACGATATCCCACACTAATACATGACCACCTCGATATCCCACACTAATACATGACAACCACGATATCCCACACTAATAAATGACAACCACGATATCCCACACTAATACATGACAACCACGACATACCACACTAATACATGACAACCACGATATCCCACACTAATACATGACAACCACGATATCCCACACTAATACATGACAACCACGACATACCACACTAATACATGACAACCACGATATCCCACACTAATACATGACAACCACGACATACCACACTAATACATGACCACCTCGATATCCCACACTAATACATGACAACCTCGATATCCCACACTAATACATGACCACCTCGATATCCCACACTAATACATGACAACCACGACATACCACACTAATACATGACCACCTCGATATCCCACACTAATACATGACAACCACGATATCCCACACTAATACATGACAACCACGATATCCCACACTAATACATGACAACCACGACATACCACACTAATACATGACCACCTCGATATCCCACACTAATACATGACAACCACGACATACCACACTAATACATGACCACCTCGATATCCCACACTAATACATGACAACCACGATATCCCACACCAATACATGACCACCTCGATATCCCACACTAATACATGACAACCACGATATCCCACACTAATACATGACAACCACGTTATCCCACACTAATACATGACAACCACGACATACCACACTAATACATGACAACCACGACATACCACACTAATACATGACCACCTCGATATCCCACACTAATACATGACAACCACGACATACCACACTAATACATGACAACCTCGATATCCCACACTAATACATGACCACCTCGATATCCCACACTAATACATGACAACCACGATATCCCACACCAATACATGACCACCTCGATATCCCACACTAATACATGACAACCACGATATCCCACACTAATACATGACAACCACGACATACCACACTAATACATGACCACCTCGATATCCCACACTAATACATGACAACCACAATATCCCACACTAATACATGACAACCACGATATCCCACACTAATACATGACAACCACGATATCCCATACTAATACATGACAACCACGATATCCCACACTAATACATGACAACCACGATATCCCACACTAATACATGACAACCACGATATCCCACACTAATACATGACAACCACGACATACCACACCAATACATGACCACCTCGATATCCCACACTAATACATGACAACCACGATATCCCACACTAATACATGACAACCACGACATACCACACTAATACATGACAACCACGACATACCACACTAATACATGACCACCTCGACATACCACACTAATACATGACCACCTCGATATCCCACACTAATACATGACAACCACGACATACCACACTAATACATGACAACCTCGATATCCCACACTAATACATGACCACCTCGATATCCCACACTAATACATGACAACCACGATATCCCACACCAATACATGACCACCTCGATATCCCACACTAATACATGACAACCACGATATCCCACACTAATACATGACAACCACGACATACCACACTAATACATGACCACCTCGATATCCCACACTAATACATGACAACCATGATATCCCACACCAATACATGACCACCTCGATATCCCACACTAATACATGACAACCACGATATCCCACACTAATACATGACAACCACGACATACCACACTAATACATGACCACCTCGATATCCCACACTAATACATGACAACCATGATATCCCACACTAATACATGACCACCTCGATATCCCACACTAATACATGACAACCACGATATCCCACACTAATACATGACAACAACGATATCCCACACTAATACATGACAACCACGACATACCACACTAATACATGACAACCACGATATCCCACACTAATACATGACAACCACGATATCCCACACTAATACATGACAACCACGACATACCACACTAATACATGACAACCTCGATATCCCACACTAATACATGACAACCACGACATACCACACTAATACATGACCACCTCGATATCCCTAACCAATACATGACCACCTCGATATCCCACACTAATACATGACAACCACGACATACCACACTAATACATGACCACCTCGATATCCCACACTAATACATGACAACCACGATATCCCACACTAATACATGACCACCTCGATATCCCACACTAATACATGACAACCACGATATCCCACACTAATAAATGACAACCACGATATCCCACACTAATACATGACAACCACGATATACCACACTAATACATGACAACCACGATATCCCACACTAATACATGACAACCACGATATCCCACACTAATACATGACAACCACGACATACCACACTAATACATGACAACCACGATATCCCACACTAATACATGACAACCACGACATACCACACTAATACATGACCACCTCGATATCCCACACTAATACATGACAACCTCGATATCCCACACTAATACATGACCACCTCGATATCCCACACTAATACATGACAACCACGACATACCACACTAATACATGACCACCTCGATATCCCACACTAATACATGACAACCACGATATCCCACACTAATACATGACAACCACGATATCCAACACTAATACATGACAACCACGACATACCACACTAATACATGACCACCTCGATATCCCACACTAATACATGACAACCACGACATACCACACTAATACATGACCACCTCGATATCCCACACTAATACATGACAACCACGATATCCCACACCAATACATGACCACCTCGATATCCCACACTAATACATGACAACCACGATATCCCACACTAATACATGACAACCACGTTATCCCACACTAATACATGACAACCACGACATACCACACTAATACATGACAACCACGACATACCACACTAATACATGACCACCTCGATATCCCACACTAATACATGACAACCACGACATACCACACTAATACATGACAACCTCGATATCCCACACTAATACATGACCACCTCGATATCCCACACTAATACATGACAACCACGATATCCCACACCAATACATGACCACCTCGATATCCCACACTAATACATGACAACCACGATATCCCACACTAATACATGACAACCACGACATACCACACTAATACATGACTACCTCGATATCCCACACTAATACATGACAACCACAATATCCCACACTAATACATGACAACCAGGATATCCCACACTAATACATGACAACCACGATATCCCATACTAATACATGACAACCACGATATCCCACACTAATACATGACAACCACGATATCCCACACTAATACATGACAACCACGATATCCCACACTAATACATGACAACCACGACATACCACACCAATACATGACCACCTCGATATCCCACACTAATACATGACAACCACGATATCCCACACTAATACATGACAACCACGACATACCACACTAATACATGACAACCACGACATACCACACTAATACATGACCACCTCGACATACCACACTAATACATGACCACCTCGATATCCCACACTAATACATGACAACCACGACATACCACACTAATACATGACAACCTCGATATCCCACACTAATACATGACCACCTCGATATCCCACACTAATACATGACAACCACGATATCCCACACCAATACATGACCACCTCGATATCCCACACTAATACATGACAACCACGATATCCCACACTAATACATGACAACCACGACATACCACACTAATACATGACCACCTCGATATCCCACACTAATACATGACAACCATGATATCCCACACCAATACATGACCACCTCGATATCCCACACTAATACATGACAACCACGATATCCCACACTAATACATGACAACCACGACATACCACACTAATACATGACCACCTCGATATCCCACACTAATACATGACAACCATGATATCCCACACTAATACATGACCACCTCGATATCCCACACTAATACATGACAACCACGATATCCCACACTAATACATGACAACCACGATATCCCACACTAATACATGACAACCACGACATACCACACTAATACATGACAACCACGATATCCCACACTAATACATGACAACCACGATATCCCACACTAATACATGACAACCACGACATACCACACTAATACATGACAACCTCGATATCCCACACTAATACATGACAACCACGACATACCACACTAATACATGACCACCTCGATATCCCACACCAATACATGACCACCTCGATATCCCACACTAATACATGACAACCACGACATACCACACTAATACATGACCACCTCGATATCCCACACTAATACATGACAACCACGATATCCCACACTAATACATGACCACCTCGATATCCCACACTAATACATGACAACCACGATATCCCACACTAATAAATGACAACCACGATATCCCACACTAATACATGACAACCACGACATACCACACTAATACATGACAACCACGATATCCCACACTAATACATGACAACCACGATATCCCACACTAATACATGACAACCACGACATACCACACTAATACATGACAACCACGATATCCCACACTAATACATGACAACCACGACATACCACACTAATACATGACCACCTCGATATCCCACACTAATACATGACAACCTCGATATCCCACACTAATAC
This sequence comes from Bathymodiolus brooksi, assembly GCA_963680875.1. Taxonomy (NCBI): domain Eukaryota; kingdom Metazoa; phylum Mollusca; class Bivalvia; order Mytilida; family Modiolidae; genus Bathymodiolus; species Bathymodiolus brooksi. The sequence continues at coordinate 2,699,642 of OY804576.1, forward strand.
ATGACCACCTCGATATCCCACACTAATACATGACAACCACGACATACCACACTAATACATGACCACCTCGATATCCCACACTAATACATGACAACCACGATATCCCACACTAATACATGACAACCACGATATCCCACACTAATACATGACAACCACGACATACCACACTAATACATGACCACCTCGATATCCCACACTAATACATGACAACCACGACATACCACACTAATACATGACCACCTCGATATCCCACACCAATACATGACCACCTCGATATCCCACACCAATACATGACCACCTCGATATCCCACACTAATACATGACCACCTCGATATCCCACACTAATACATGACAACCACGATATCCCACACCAATACATGACCACCTCGATATCCCACACTAATACATGACAACCACGATATCCCACACTAATAAATGACAACCACGATATCCCACACTAATACATGACAACCACGACATACCACACTAATACATGACAACCACGATATCCCACACTAATACATGACAACCACGATATCCCACACTAATAAATGACAACCACGACATACCACACTAATACATGACAACCACGATATCCCACACTAATACATGACAACCACGACATACCACACTAATACATGACCACCTCGATATCCCACACTAATACATGACAACCTCGATATCCCACACTAATACATGACCACCTCGATATCCCACACTAATACATGACAACCACGACATACCACACTAATACATGACCACCTCGATATCCCACACTAATACATGACAACCACGATATCCCACACTAATACATGACAACCACGATATCCCACACTAATACATGACAACCACGACATACCACACTAATACATGACCACCTCGATATCCCACACTAATACATGACAACCACGACATACCACACTAATACATGACCACCTCGATATCCCACACTAATACATGACAACCACGATATCCCACACCAATACATGACCACCTCGATATCCCACACTCATACATGACAACCACGATATCCCACACTAATACATTACAACCACGATATCCCACACTAATACATGACAACCACGACATACCACACTAATACATGACAACCACGACATACCACACTAATACATGACCACCTCGATATCCCACACTAATACATGACAACCACGACATACCACACTAATACATGACAACCTCGATATCCCACACTAATACATGACCACCTCGATATCCCACACTAATACATGACAACCATGATATCCCACACTAATACATGACCACCTCGATATCCCACACTAATACATGACAACCACAATATCCCACACTAATACATGACAACCACGATATCCCACACTAATACATGACAACAACGACATACCACACTAATACATGACAACCACGATATCCCACACTAATACATGACAACCACGATATCCCACACTAATACATGACAACCACGACATACCACACTAATACATGACAACCACGATATCCCACACTAATACATGACAACCACGACATACCACACTAATACATGAAAACCACGATATCCCACACTAATACATGACAACCTCGACATACCATACTAATACATGACCACCTCGATATCCCACACTAATACATGACAACCACGACATACCATACTAATACATGACCACCTCGATATCCCACACTAATACATGACAACCACGACATACCATACTAATACATGACCACCTCGATATCCCACACTAATACATGACAACCACGATATCCCACACTAATACATCACAACCACGACATACCACACTAATACATGACCACCACGACATACCACACCAATACATGACCACCTCGATATCCCACACTAATACATGACAACCACTTCATACCACACTAATACATGACAACCACGATATCCCACACTAATACATGACAACCACGATATCCCACACTAATACATGACAACCACGATATCCCACACTAATACATGACAACCACGACATACCACACTAATACATGACCACCACGATATCCCACACTAATACATGACAACCACGATATCCCACACTAATACATGACAACCACGACATATCACACCAATACATGACCACCTCGATATCCCACACTAATACATGACCACCTCGACATACCACACTAATACATGACCACCTCGATATCCCACACTAATACATGACCACCTCGATATCCCACACTAATACATGACAACCACGATATCCCACACTAATACATGACAACCACGATATCCCACACTAATACATGACAACCACGATATCCCACACTAATACATGACAACCACGATATCCCACACTAATACATGACAACCACGACATACCACACCAATACATGACCACCTCGATATCCCACACTAATACATGACAACCACGATATCCAACACTAATACATGACAACCACGACATACCACACTAATACATGACAACCACGACATACCACACTAATACATGACCACCTCGATATCCCACACTAATACATGACCACCTCGATATCCCACACTAATACATGACAACCACGATATCCCACACTAATACATGACAACCACGATATCCCACACTAATACATGACAACCACGACATACCACACCAATACATGACCACCTCGATATCCCACACTAATACATGACAACCACGATATCCCACACTAATACATGACAACCACGACATACCACACTAATACATGACAACCACGACATACCACACTAATACATGACCACCTCGATATCCCACACTAATACATGACAACCACGATATCCCACACCAATACATGACAACCACGACATACATCACCAATACATGACCACCTCGATATCCCACACTAATACATGACAACCACGATATCCCACACTAATACATGACCACCTCGATATCCCACACTAATACATGACAACCACGATATCCCACACTAATACATGACAACCACGATATCCCACACTAATACATGACAACCACGACATACCACACTAATACATGACCACCTCGATATCCCACACTAATACATGACAACCACGACATACCACACTAATACATGACAACCACGATATCCCACACTAATACATGACAACCACGATATCCCACACTAATACATGACAACCACGATATCCCACACTAATACATGACAACCACGACATACCACACTAATACATGACCACCTCGATATACCACACTAATACATGACAACCACGTTATCCCACACTAATACATAACAACCACGATATCCCACACTAATACATGACAACCACGATAACCCACACTAATACATGACAACCACGATATACCACACTAATACATGACAACCACGATATCCCACACTAATACATGACAACCACGATATCCCACACTAATACATGACAACCACGACATACCACACTAATACATGACAACCACGATATCCCACACTAATACATGACAACCACGACATACCACACTAATACATGACAACCACGATATCCCACACTAATACATGACAACCTCGACATACCATACTAATACATGACCACCTCGATATCCCACACTAATACATGACAACCACGACATACCATACTAATACATGACCACCTCGATATCCCACACTAATACATGACAACCACGACATACCACACTAATACATGACCACCACGATATCCCACACTAATACATGACAACCACGATATCCCACACTAATACATGACAACCACGACATATCACACCAATACATGACCACCTCGATATCCCACACTAATACATGACCACCTCGACATACCACACTAATACATGACCACCTCGATATCCCACACTAATACATGACCACCTCGATATCCCACACTAATACATGACAACCACGATATCCCACACTAATACATGACAACCACGATATCCCACACTAATACATGACAACCACGATATCCCACACTAATACCTGACAACCACGATATCCCACACTAATACATGACAACCACGACATACCACACCAATACATGACCACCTCGATATCCCACACTAATACATGACAACCACGATATCCCACACTAATACATGACAACCACGACATACCACACTAATACATGACAACCACGACATACCACACTAATACATGACCACCTCGATATCCCACACTAATACATGACCACCTCGATATCCCACACTAATACATGACAACCACGATATCCCACACTAATACATGACAACCACGATATCCCACACTAATACATGACAACCACGACATACCACACCAATACATGACCACCTCGATATCCCACACTAATACATGACAACCACGATATCCCACACTAATACATGACAACCACGACATACCACACTAATACATGACAACCACGACATACCACACTAATACATGACCACCTCGATATCCCACACCAATACATGACAACCACGACATACCACACCAATACATGACCACCTCGATATCCCACACTAATACATGACAACCACGATATCCCACACTAATACATGACCACCTCGATATCCCACACTAATACATGACAACCACGATATCCCACACTAATACATGACAACCACGATATCCCACACTAATACATGACAACCACGACATACCACACTAATACATGACCACCTCGATATCCCACACTAATACATGACCACCTCGATATCCCACACTAATACATGACAACCACGATATCCCACACTAATACATGACAACCACGATATCCCACACTAATACATGACAACCACGATATCCCACACTAATACATGACAACCACGACATACCACACTAATACATGACCACCTCGATATACCACACTAATACATGACCACCTCGATATACCACACTAATACATGACAACCACGTTATCCCACACTAATACATAACAACCACGATATCCCACACTAATACATGACAACCACGATATCCCACACTAATACATGACAACCACGACATACCACACTAATACATGACAACCACGATATCCCACACTAATACATGACAACCACGACATACCACACTAATACATGACAACCACGATATCCCACACTTATACATGACAACCTCGACATACCATACTAATACATGACCACCTCGATATCCCACACTAATACATGACAACCACGACATACCATACTAATACATGACCACCTCGATATCCCACACTAATACATGACAACCACGACATACCATACTAATACATGACCACCTCGATATTCCACACTAATACATGACAACCACGATATCCCACACTAATACATGACAACCACGACATACCACACTAATACATGACCACCACGACATACCACACCAATACATGACCACCTCGATATCCCACACTAATACATGACAACCACGACATACCACACTAATACATGACAACCACGATATCCCACACTAATACATGACAACCACGACATACCACACTAATACATGACCACCACGACATACCACACCAATACATGACCACCTCGATATCCCACACTAATACATGACAACCACGACATACCACACTAATACATGACAACCACGATATCCCACACTAATACATGACAACCACGATATCCCACACTAATACATGACAACCACGATATCCCACACTAATACATGACAACCACGACATACCACACTAATACATGACCACCTCGATATCCCACACTAATACATGACAACCACGATATCCCACACTAATACATGACCACCTCGATATCCCACACTAATACATGACCACCTCGATATCCCACACTAATACATGACAACCACGATATCCCACACTAATACATGACAACCACGATATCCCACACTAATACATGACAACCACGATATCCCACACTAATACATGACAACCACGATATCCCACACTAATACATGACAACCACGACATACCACACCAATACATGACCACCTCGATATCCCACACTAATACATGACAACCACGATATCCCACACTAATACATGACAACCACGATATCCCACACTAATACATGACAACCACGATATCCCACACTAATACATGACAACCACGATATCCCACACTAATACATGACAACCACGACATACCACACCAATACATGACCACCTCGATATCCCACACTAATACATGACAACCACGATATCCCACACTAATACATGACAACCACGACATACCACACTAATACATGACAACCACGACATACCACACTAATACATGACCACCTCGATATCCCACACTAATACATGACAACCACGATATCCCACACTAATACATGACAACCACGACATACCACACCAATACATGACCACCTCGATATCCCACACTAATACATGACAAGCACGAGATCCCACACTAATACATGACAACCACGACATACCACACTAATACATGACAACCACGACATACCACACTAATACATGACCACCTCGATATCCCACACTAATACATGACAACCACGATATCCGACACCAATACATGACAACCAAGACATATCACACTAATACATGACCACCTCGATATCCCACACTAATACATGACCACCTCGACATACCACACTAATACATGACCACCTCGATATCCCACACTAATACATGACCATCTCGATATCCCACACTAATACATGACAACCACGATATCCCACACTAATACATGACAACCACGATATCCCACACTAATACATGACAACCACGATATCCCACACTAATACATGACAACCACGATATCCCACACTAATACATGACAACCACGACATACCACACCAATACATGACCACCTCGATATCCCACACTAATACATGACAACCACGATATCCCACACTAATACATGACAACCACGACATACCACACTAATACATGACAACCACGACATACCACACTAATACATGACCACCTCGACATACCACACTAATACATGACCACCTCGATATCCCACACTAATACATAACAACCACGACATACCACACTAATACATGACAACCTCGATATCCCACACTAATACATGACCACCTCGATATCCCACACTAATACATGACAACCACGATATCCCACACCAATACATGACCACCTCGATATCCCACACTAATACATGACAACCACGATATCCCACACTAATACATGACAACCACGACATACCACACCAATACATGACCAACTCGATATCCCACACTAATACATGACAACCATGATATCCCACACTAATACATGACCACCTCGATATCCCACACTAATACATGACAACCACGATATCCCACACTAATACATGACAACCACGATATCCCACACTAATACATGACAACCACGACATACCACACTAATACATGACAACCACAATATCCCACACTAATACATGACAACCACGATATCCCACACTAATACATGACAACCACGACATACCACACTAATACATGACAAGCTCGATATCCCACACTAATACATGACAACCACGACATACCACACTAATACATGACCACCTCGATATCCCACACCAATACATGACCACCTCGATATCCCACACTAATACATGACAACCACGACATACCACACTAATACATGACCACCTCGATATCCCACACTAATACATGACAACCACGATATCCCACACCAATACATGACCACCTCGATATCCCACACTAATACATGACAACCACGATATCCCACACTAATAAATGACAACCACGATATCCCACACTAATACATGACAACCACGACATACCACACTAATACATGACAACCACGATATCCCACACTAATACATGACAACCACGATATCCCACACTAATAAATGACAACCACGACATACCACACTAATACATGACAACCACGATATCCCACACTAATACATGACAACCACGACATACCACACTAATACATGACCACCTCGATATCCCACACTAATACATGACAACCTCGATATCCCACACTAATACATGACCACCTCGATATCCCACACTAATACATGACAACCACGACATACCACACTAATACATGACCACCTCGATATCCCACACTAATACATGACAACCACGATATCCCACACTAATACATGACAACCACGATATCCCACACTAATACATGACAACCACGACATACCACACTAATACATGACCACCTCGATATCCCACACTAATACATGACAACCACGACATACCACACTAATACATGACCACCTCGATATCCCACACTAATACATGACAACCACGATATCCCACACCAATACATGACCACCTCGATATCCCACACTAATACATGACAACCACGATATCCCACACTAATACATGACAACCACGATATCCCACACTAATACATGACAACCACGACATACCACACTAATACATGACAACCACGACATACCACACTAATACATGACCACCTCGATATCCCACACTAATACATGACAACCACGACATACCACACTAATACATGACAACCTCGATATCCCACACTAATACATGACCACCTCGATATCCCACACTAATACATGACAACCATGATATCCCACACTAATACATGACCACCTCGATATCCCACACTAATACATGACAACCACAATATCCCACACTAATACATGACAACCACGATATCCCACACTAATACATGACAACAACGACATACCACACTAATACATGACAACCACGATATCCCACACTAATACATGACAACCACGATATCCCACACTAATACATGACAACCACGACATACCACACTAATACATGACAACCACGATATCCCACACTAATACATGACAACCACGACATACCACACTAATACATGAAAACCACGATATCCCACACTAATACATGACAACCTCGACATACCATACTAATACATGACCACATCGATATCCCACACTAATACATGACAACCACGACATACCATACTAATACATGACCACCTCGATATCCCACACTAATACATGACAACCACGACATACCATACTAATACATGACCACCTCGATATCCCACACTAATACATGACAACCACGATATCCCACACTAATACATCACAACCACGACATACCACACTAATACATGACCACCACGACATACCACACCAATACATGACCACCTCGATATCCCACACTAATACATGACAACCACGACATACCACACTAATACATGACAACCACGATATCCCACACTAATACATGACAACCACGATATCCCACTCTAATACATGACAACCACGATATCCCACACTAATACATGACAACCACGACATACCACACTAATACATGACCACCACGATATCCCACACTAATACATGACAACCACGATATCCCACACTAATACATGACAACCACGACATATCACACCAATACATGACCACCTCGATATCCCACACTAATACATGACCACCTCGACATACCACACTAATACATGACCACCTCGATATCCCACACTAATACATGACCACCTCGATATCCCACACTAATACATGACAACCACGATATCCCACACTAATACATGACAACCACGATATCCCACACTAATACATGACAACCACGATATCCCACACTAATACATGACAACCACGATATCCCACACTAATACATGACAACCACGACATACCACACCAATACATGACCACCTCGATATCCCACACTAATACATGACAACCACGATATCCAACACTAATACATGACAACCACGACATACCACACTAATACATGACAACCACGACATACCACACTAATACATGACCACCTCGATATCCCACACTAATACATGACCACCTCGATATCCCACACTAATACATGACAACCACGATATCCCACACTAATACATGACAACCACGATATCCCACACTAATACATGACAACCACGACATACCACACCAATACATGACCACCTCGATATCCCACACTAATACATGACAACCACGATATCCCACACTAATACATGACAACCACGACATACCACACTAATACATGACAACCACGACATACCACACTAATACATGACCACCTCGATATCCCACACTAATACATGACAACCACGATATCCCACACCAATACATGACAACCACGACATACATCACCAATACATGACCACCTCGATATCCCACACTAATACATGACAACCACGATATCCCACACTAATACATGACCACCTCGATATCCCACACTAATACATGACAACCACGATATCCCACACTAATACATGACAACCACGATATCCCACACTAATACATGACAACCACGACATACCACACTAATACATGACCACCTCGATATCCCACACTAATACATGACAACCACGACATACCACACTAATACATGACAACCACGATATCCCACACTAATACATGACAACCACGATATCCCACACTAATACATGACAACCACGATATCCCACACTAATACATGACAACCACGACATACCACACTAATACATGACCACCTCGATATACCACACTAATACATGACAACCACGTTATCCCACACTAATACATAACAACCACGATATCCCACACTAATACATGACAACCACGATAACCCACACTAATACATGACAACCACGATATACCACACTAATACATGACAACCACGATATCCCACACTAATACATGACAACCACGATATCCCACACTAATACATGACAACCACGACATACCACACTAATACATGACAACCACGATATCCCACACTAATACATGACAACCACGACATACCACACTAATACATGACAACCACGATATCCCACACTAATACATGACAACCTCGACATACCATAATAATACATGACCACCTCGATATCCCACACTAATACATGACAACCACGACATACCATACTAATACATGACCACCTCGATATCCCACACTAATACATGACAACCACGACATACCACACTAATACATGACCACCACGATATCCCACACTAATACATGACAACCACGATATCCCACACTAATACATGACAACCACGACATATCACACCAATACATGACCACCTCGATATCCCACACTAATACATGACCACCTCGACATACCACACTAATACATGACCACCTCGATATCCCACACTAATACATGACCACCTCGATATCCCACACTAATACATGACAACCACGATATCCCACACTAATACATGACAACCACGATATCCCACACTAATACATGACAACCACGATATCCCACACTAATACCTGACAACCACGATATCCCACACTAATACATGACAACCACGACATACCACACCAATACATGACCACCTCGATATCCCACACTAATACATGACAACCACGATATCCCACACTAATACATGACAACCACGACATACCACACTAATACATGACAACCACGACATACCACACTAATACATGACCACCTCGATATCCCACACTAATACATGACCACCTCGATATCCCACACTAATACATGACAACCACGATATCCCACACTAATACATGACAACCACGATATCCCACACTAATACATGACAACCACGACATACCACACCAATACATGACCACCTCGATATCCCACACTAATACATGACAACCACGATATCCCACACTAATACATGACAACCACGACATACCACACTAATACATGACAACCACGACATACCACACTAATACATGACCACCTCGATATCCCACACTAATACATGACAACCACGATATCCCACACCAATACATGACAACCACGACATACCACACCAATACATGACCACCTCGATATCCCACACTAATACATGACAACCACGATATCCCACACTAATACATGACCACCTCGATATCCCACACTAATACATGACAACCACGATATCCCACACTAATACATGACAACCACGATATCCCACACTAATACATGACAACCACGACATACCACACTAATACATGACCACCTCGATATCCCACACTAATACATGACAACCACGACATACCACACTAATACATGACAACCACGATATCCCACACTAATACATGACAACCACGATATCCCACACTAATACATGACAACCACGATATCCCACACTAATACATGACAACCACGACATACCACACTAATACATGACCACCTCGATATACCACACTAATACATGACAACCACGTTATCCCACACTAATACAAAACAACCACGATATCCCACACTAATACATGACAACCACGATATCCCACACTAATACATGACAACCACGATATACCACACTAATACATGACAACCACGATATCCCACACTAATACATGACAACCACGATATCCCACACTAATACATGACAACCACGACATACCACACTAATACATGACAACCACGATATCCCACACTAATACATGACAACCACGACATACCACACTAATACATGACAACCACGATATCCCACACTAATACATGACAACCTCGACATACCATACTAATACATGACCACCTCGATATCCCACACTAATACATGACAACCACGACATACCATACTAATACATGACCACCTCGATATCCCACACTAATACATGACAACCACGACATACCATACTAATACATGACCACCTCGATATTCCACACTAATACATGACAACCACGATATCCCACACTAATACATGACAACCACGACATACCACACTAATACATGACCACCACGACATACCACACCAATACATGACCACCTCGATATCCCACACTAATACATGACAACCACGACATACCACACTAATACATGACAACCACGATATCCCACACTAATACATGACAACCACGACATACCACACTAATACATGACCACCACGACATACCACACCAATACATGACCACCTCGATATCCCACACTAATACATGACAACCACGACATACCACACTAATACATGACAACCACGATATCCCACACTAATACATGACAACCACGATATCCCACACTAATACATGACAACCACGATATCCCACACTAATACATGACAACCACGACATACCACACTAATACATGACCACCTCGATATCCCACACTAATACATGACAACCACGATATCCCACACTAATACATGACCACCTCGATATCCCACACTAATACATGACCACCTCGATATCCCACACTAATACATGACAACCACGATATCCCACACTAATACATGACAACCACGATATCCCACACTAATACATGACAACCACGATATCCCACACTAATACATGACAACCACGATATCCCACACTAATACATGACAACCACGACATACCACACCAATACATGACCACCTCGATATCCCACACTAATACATGACAACCACGATATCCCACACTAATACATGACAACCACGATATCCCACACTAATACATGACAACCACGATATCCCACACTAATACATGACAACCACGATATCCCACACTAATACATGACAACCACGACATACCACACCAATACATGACCACCTCGATATCCCACACTAATACATGACAACCACGATATCCCACACTAATACATGACAACCACGACATACCACACTAATACATGACAACCACGACATACCACACTAATACATGACCACCTCGATATCCCACACTAATACATGACAACCACGATATCCCACACTAATACATGACAACCACGACATACCACACTAATACATGACCACCTCGATATACCACACTAATACATGACAACCACGTTATCCCACACTAATACAAAACAACCACGATATCCCACACTAATACATGACAACCACGATATCCCACACTAATACATGACAACCACGATATACCACACTAATACATGACAACCACGATATCCCACACTAATACATGACAACCACGATATCCCACACTAATACATGACAACCACGACATACCACACTAATACATGACAACCACGATATCCCACACTAATACATGACAACCACGACATACCACACTAATACATGACAACCACGATATCCCACACTAATACATGACAACCTCGACATACCATACTAATACATGACCACCTCGATATCCCACACTAATACATGACAACCACGACATACCATACTAATACATGACCACCTCGATATCCCACACTAATACATGACAACCACGACATACCATACTAATACATGACCACCTCGATATTCCACACTAATACATGACAACCACGATATCCCACACTAATACATGACAACCACGACATACCACACTAATACATGACCACCACGACATACCACACCAATACATGACCACCTCGATATCCCACACTAATACATGACAACCACGACATACCACACTAATACATGACAACCACGATATCCCACACTAATACATGACAACCACGACATACCACACTAATACATGACCACCACGACATACCACACCAATACATGACCACCTCGATATCCCACACTAATACATGACAACCACGACATACCACACTAATACATGACAACCACGATATCCCACACTAATACATGACAACCACGATATCCCACAGTAATACATGACAACCACGATATCCCACACTAATACATGACAACCACGACATACCACACTAATACATGACCACCTCGATATCCCACACTAATACATGACAACCACGATATCCCACACTAATACATGACCACCTCGATATCCCACACTAATACATGACCACCTCGATATCCCACACTAATACATGACAACCACGATATCCCACACTAATACATGACAACCACGATATCCCACACTAATACATGACAACCACGATATCCCACACTAATACATGACAACCACGATATCCCACACTAATACATGACAACCACGACATACCACACCAATACATGACCACCTCGATATCCCACACTAATACATGACAACCACGATATCCCACACTAATACATGACAACCACGATATCCCACACTAATACATGACAACCACGATATCCCACACTAATACATGACAACCACGATATCCCACACTAATACATGACAACCACGACATACCACACCAATACATGACCACCTCGATATCCCACACTAATACATGACAACCACGATATCCCACACTAATACATGACAACCACGACATACCACACTAATACATGACAACCACGACATACCACACTAATACATGACCACCTCGATATCCCACACTAATACATGACAACCACGATATCCCACACTAATACATGACAACCACGACATACCACACCAATACATGACCACCTCGATATCCCACACTAATACATGACAAGCACGAGATCCCACACTAATACATGACAACCACGACATACCACACTAATACATGACAACCACGACATACCACACTAATACATGACCACCTCGATATCCCACACTAATACATGACAACCACGATATCCGACACCAATACATGACAACCACGACATACCACACCAATACATGACCACCTCGATATCACACACTAATACATGACAACCACGATATCCCACACTAATACATGACAACCACGACATACCACACTAATACATGACAACCACGATATCCCACACTAATACATGACAACCACGATATCCCACACTAATACATGACAACCACGATATCCCACACTAATACATGACAACCACGACATACCACACTAATACATGACCACCTCGATATACCACACTAATACATGACAACCACGTTATCCCACACTAATACATAACAACCACGATATCCCACACTAATACATGACAACCACGATAACCCACACTAATACATGACAACCACGATATACCACACTAATACATGACAACCACGATATCCCACACTAATACATGACAACCACGATATCCCACACTAATACATGACAACCACGACATACCACACTAATACATGACAACCACGATATCCCACACTAATACATGACAACCACGACATACCACACTAATACATGACAACCACGATATCCCACACTAATACATGACAACCTCGACATACCATACTAATACATGACCACCTCGATATCCCACACTAATACATGACAACCACGACATACCATACTAATACATGACCACCTCGATATCCCACACTAATACATGACAACCACGACATACCACACTAATACATGACCACCACGATATCCCACACTAATACATGACAACCACGATATCCCACACTAATACATGACAACCACGACATATCACACCAATACATGACCACCTCAATATCCCACACTAATACATGACCACCTCGACATACCACACTAATACATGACCACCTCGATATCCCACACTAATACATGACCACCTCGATATCCCACACTAATACATGACAACCACGATATCCCACACTAATACATGACAACCACGATATCCCACACTAATACATGACAACCACGATATCCCACACTAATACCTGACAACCACGATATCCCACACTAATACATGACAACCACGACATACCACACCAATACATGACCACCTCGATATCCCACACTAATACATGACAACCACGATATCCCACACTAATACATGACAACCACGACATACCACACTAATACATGACAACCACGACATACCACACTAATACATGACCACCTCGATATCCCACACTAATACATGACCACCTCGATATCCCACACTAATACATGACAACCACGATATCCCACACTAATACATGACAACCACGATATCCCACACTAATACATGACAACCACGACATACCACACCAATACATGACCACCTCGATATCCCACACTAATACATGACAACCACGATATCCCACACTAATACATGACAACCACGACATACCACACTAATACATGACAACCACGACATACCACACTAATACATGACCACCTCGATATCCCACACTAATACATGACAACCACGATATCCAACACCAATACATGACAACCACGACATACCACACCAATACATGACCACCTCGATATCCCACACTAATACATGACAACCACGATATCCCACACTAATACATGACCACCTCGATATCCCACACTAATACATGACAACCACGATATCCCACACTAATACATGACAACCACGATATCCCACACTAATACATGACAACCACGACATACCACACTAATATATGACCACCTCGATATCCCACACTAATACATGACAACCACGACATACCACACTAATACATGACAACCACGATATCCCACACTAATACATGACAACCACGATATCCCACACTAATACATGACAACCACGATATCCCACACTAATACATGACAACCACGACATACCACACTAATACATGACCACCTCGATATACCACACTAATACATGACAACCACGTTATCCCACACTAATACATAACAACCACGATATCCCACACTAATACATGACAACCACGATATCCCACACTAATACATGACAACCACGATATACCACACTAATACATGACAACCACGATATCCCACACTAATACATGACAACCACGATATCCCACACTAATACATGACAACCACGACATACCACACTAATACATGACAACCACGATATCCCACACTAATACATGACAACCACGACATACCACACTAATACATGACAACCACGATATCCCACACTAATACATGACAACCTCGACATACCATACTAATACATGACCACCTCGATATCCCACACTAATACATGACAACCACGACATACCATACTAATACATGACCACCTCGATATCCCACACTAATACATGACAACCACGACATACCATACTAATACATGACCACCTCGATATTCCACACTAATACATGACAACCACGATATCCCACACTAATACATGACAACCACGACATACCACACTAATACATGACCACCACGACATACCACACCAATACATGACCACCTCGATATCCCACACTAATACATGAAAACCACGACATACCACACTAATACATGACAACCACGATATCCCACACTAATACATGACAACCACGATATCCCACACTAATACATGACAACCACGATATCCCACACTAATACATGACAACCACGACATACCACACTAATACATGACCACCTCGATATCCCACACTAATACATGAAAACCACGATATCCCACACTAATACATGACCACCTCGATATCCCACACTAATACATGACCACCTCGATATCCCACACTAATACATGACAACCACGATATCCCACACTAATACATGACAACCACGATATCCCACACTAATACATGACAACCACGATATCCCACACTAATACATGACAACCACGATATCCCACACTAATACATGACAACCACGACATACCACACCAATACATGACCACCTCGATATCCCACACTAATACATGACAACCACGATATCCCACACTAATACATGACAACCACGACATACCACACTAATACATGACAACCACGACATACCACACTAATACATGACCACCTCGATATCCCACACTAATACATGACAACCACGATATCCCACACTAATACATGACAACCACGACATACCACACCAATACATGACCACCTCGATATCCCACACTAATACATGACAAGCACGAGATCCCACACTAATACATGACAACCACGACATACCACACTAATACATGACAACCACGACATACCACACTAATACATGACCACCTCGATATCCCACACTAATACATGACAACCACGATATCCGACACCAATACATGACAACCACGACATACCACACCAATACATGACCACCTCGATATCACACACTAATACATGACAACCACGATATCCCACACTAATACATGACCACCTCGATATCCCACACTAATACATGACAACCACGATATCCCACACTAATACATGACAACCACGATATCCCACACTAATACATGACAACCACGACATACCACACTAATACATGACCACCTCGATATCCCACACTAATACATGACAACCACGACATACCACACTAATACATGACAACCACGATATCCCACACTAATACATGACAACCACGATATCCCACACTAATACATGACAACCACGATATCCCACACTAATACATGACCACCTCGATATCACACACAAATACATGACCACCTCGATATCCCATACTAATACATAACCACCTCGATATCCTACACAAATATATGACCTCTTATATATCACACACACATACATGACCACTTATATATCACACACACATGCATGATTACCTCGATATCACAGACAAATACATGACCACCTCGATATCACACACAAATACATGACCACTTCGATATCCTACACAAATATATGATCACCTCGATATCACACACAAATACATGACCACCTCGATATCCCACACTAATACATGACCACCAAGATATCACACACACATACATGAACACCTCGATATCCCACACAAATATATGATCACCTCGATATCCCACACAAATACATGACCACCTCGATATCCCACACTAATACATGACCACTTCGATATCCTACACAAATATATGATCACCTCGATATCTCACACAAATACATGACCACCTCGATATCCTACACAAATAATATGATCACCTCGATATCCTACACAAATATATGATGACCTCGATATCCCACACAAATACATGACCATCTCGATATCCTACACACATATATGATCACCTCGATATCCCACACAAATACATGACCACCTCGATATCCCACACTAATACATGACCACCTCAATATCACACAAAAATACATGATCACCTCGATATCCTACACAAATACACGACCATCCCTATACCACACACACATACATGACAACCTCGATATCCTACACAAATATATGATCACCTCGATATCACACACAAATACATGACCACCTCTATATCACACACACATACATGACCACCTGGATATCACACACAAATATATGATCACCTCGATATCACACACATATACATGACCACCTCTATATCACACACACATACATGACCACCACAATATCACACACAAATACATGACCACATCGATATCCCACACTAATACATGACCACATATATATCACACACAAAGACATGACCACCTCGATATCACACACAACAAATACATGACCACCTCGATACTACACACATGATCATCTTTTGTCATATGTATGTAATTGACAGACAACTGTTCAACAAGGTGTTGATACCTTCAGAGAAAACCTTTTGAAAGATAATATGAGACGATTATGTTAAACACCGTTGATTTAACAGCTTAGTACTCAGAAGACGATGATGCTGTAAAAAGTCCTAAAACAAACTGCAAGCTCGAGCGTAGCGTATCAGTTGTAAAATAGAAAGTCCAAATGTGGGAACAGTTGGTGCATGACTATCAAGATGTGTAAAATTGATAATGGGAAAACTGAAGTCGTGTTTGTTGTCATAAGTTTTGATCGACAGTTGACCATTTCTGTCAAATATGATGTAAATGTCAAGAAGTTAATATTAATCTAAGCGGAATCACATTTGTCACCTTCGACATTGCAATGCTGCACTACAATTCAAGATCAACACATGCACACGGATAATTTGCTCTCATGAAAAAAAAATAGATTTGAACGGAGAAATGACGAGATAAAAAAAAGTACTAATTCAACAAAAGGTATGTTTAGAAAATACATAACAATGTGCTTAATGCTAAATATGTTCCCAAACAGTTACCCTTAATATCTATGGCTAAAGACAAAATACATGAATACAAAAATATCAAACATCCCAAAAGGTTGACGTAGAATAGAACACTTAACATGCTACAGTATGCTATAGTATATAAACTTCTCTGAGAGGGATATTCCGTAGTTCTCTAGGACGAATGAAATAATCAACACAACTTGCCTGATGGCAGGAGAATACAAGTGTCTAGTGTTTGGAGAGAATACAAGTGTCTAGTGTTTGGAGAGAATACAAGTGTCTAGTGTTTGGAGAGAATACAAGTGTCTAGTATTTGGAGACTAAACTCTAAAACGTAAGACAACTTACAGCAACTCACAAGGAGCTACACTGTGTTAGAGGTGGCCTGTTGTAAGGAGCTACACTTTGTTAGAGGTGGCCTGTTGTAAGGAGCTACACTGTGTTAGATATGGCCTGTAGTAAGGAGCTACACTGTGTTAGAGGTGGCCTGTTGTAAGGAGCTACCCTGTGTTAGAGGTGGCCTGTTGTAAGGAGCTACCCTGTGTTAGAGGTGGCCTGTTGTAAGGAGCTACACTTTGTTAGAGGTGGCCTGTTGTAAGGAGCTACACTGTGTTAGATATGGCCTGATGTAAGAAGCGACACTGTGTTAGAGGTGGCCTGTTGTAAGGAGCGACACTGTGTTAGAGGTGGACTGTTGTAAGGAGCTACACTGTGTTAGAGGTGGCCTGTTGTAAGGAGCTACATTGTATCAGAGGCGGCCTGTTGTAAGGAGCTACACTTTGTTAGAGGTGGCATGTTGTAAGGAGCTACAGTGTGTTAGAGGTGGCCTGTTGTAAAGAGCTACACTTTGCTTGAGGTGGCCTGTTGTAAAGAGCTACACTTTGCTAGGGGTGGCCTGCTGTAAGGAGCTACACTGTGTTAGAGGTGGCCTGTTGTAAGGAGCTACACTTTGTTAAAGGTGGCCTGTTGTAAGGAGCTACACTGTGTTAGAGGTGATCTGTTGTAAGGAGCTACACTGTGTTAGAGGTGGACTGTTATAAGGAGCTACACTTTGTTAGAGGTGGCCTGTTGTAAGGAGCTACACTGTGTTAGAGGTGATGTCCCTTAGTTAATGGAGTTGTTGAAATTTGTGTCTCGAAAAATTCTGTTTATTTGTAGTTTCTACAAAACTTTTCGAGCCCTTGTTTTGGGATTATACACATCTTTAATATATCTATCTGGATACGTTAAGATAGAAATGACTTTCGATCGGTAAATGTGTATTTATTCATTTATCAAATACACCTTGTGTTCAATCCTGAGATCTACTCACGACTCTAAAACATGGCCTTTATAAAAAGAGACCTATCTGTACAGTTCAGTACAACATTCTTTAAAGGGATATCGCACGAAATGATCATAGACCAACTTAAAGAAACAATAGACCTTGATCAAGTGAAATCTGTGCAATTGACGGAAAACAGTTGTATTGTATCGGTGGAGGATTCCGAAACGAAGGATAAACTGATTATTAATGGATTAACTCTCAAAAACAGGTCAGTCTCATTTTTAGATGTTGAGAAAACTATTACAAATGTCACCATTAAAGATATGTCATACGAGGTTCAAAACTGCTTTGTAGCTACCCAAATGCTTCGGTATGGTCAAGTGATCCCCGAGTCCGTGCGCAGGGGGTATATAAAAGGTACAAACATTGAAAATGGATCAAGATACTTACAAATGTTGAAGTGTGACAAAACTTTACCAAATAAAACCAATTTCGGTCGATTTGAAGTTAGAATCTTTGCCGACAACAATCGCACAGAGTGTAAATATTGCAGGACGACAGACCTCCCCTCTTATCTTTGTAGAGACAAACCCGCTCGCGTTGTACGTTGCTACAACTGTAATAAAATGGGACACATTGCTAGAGACTGTAACAATGAGCCCGTTTGTTCTTTCTGCAAGCAAAGTGGTCACTCTAGAAATAATTGTGAACAATATACTACTGTACTACTGAAAAGGCACGACGCGATTATGGGAGTTATGCCTCGGAAATCTTAGAAGGACAACAAACAACACAAGAGGACGCACAAACACATCTTAACGAAACTTTTCACGTAGACAGACATAACTTAAACAATAATGAAACAGTCCAGAAAATATCTGTCATAACGAAAAGTAGTGGTAACAATGTCAACATTATTCTGGGAGCTTCAAATGCTAAACGTCTGGGTCAGTTCCATCAAAACACTATCAATGCATCGGTGTCCGGTGCTACACTGGACAATGTCGAACAATGTATAAGCTTGTCCACTTCTAAAATCAAAACACCTAACACACACATTGGAAAGGTGATCTTGTGTCTTGGAACAAATGACGTCACGAGAAACAGAGATGACAGTGACCAGATCAATATCACTGCAACACAAGCAATCTCCAAAATAAAACAAACTTTCCCGAAGTCACAGATTGCTGTGTGTAGTATACTCCCGAGAAAAGGTCGCGGACAACACCTTATTAAGATGAATGACACATCAAATCATGTTAACGGTTTCTTGAAAAAAATGTGTATTAGAGATGGTACATTGGACTTCATTGATATCCACAAAGAATTTAGTAAACAAGGTAGTGCAATAAAACCCTTGTTTGATACTAACGACGTCAGCGGAGTACACATCAGTACCGCTGGTGAAGAAAAACTATGCGAGATATTTTCCAAATACTTGACGGCGCTACCGGGGAAAAGTGAATTTCCAGTAACACCACAACACGACAAAAAACGTAATCTTAGTGATATTACAATAAGTCCGTCTTCAACCGAGGCCAAACCTAAGCACACAAAAGCGGGATCGCCAATGATGTCTGGCATCCTAAACAGATAAACTCTTATCAATGTTTAGTAAATTTATGCTTGTGTATATATGTGTTATTTATTTTAACTATTTCTCAAGAAATTTAAAAGAAAAAAAAATAATAATAAAAAAAATAATGTCTTTTTGTTACCTTTACATTATTACAGAGATCTTGTGTGTAATTTATTGTACAATTGTAACTTATTATATGCATTGTAAAATATGCAAAGTCCACACATTTTTTGTAAAGAACAAATTTTGTGTTACTTATATAGTATTTAAAACATTTGTTGTAAATAGAATTAATTTTATGCATTATATTTATTTCATATTTATGTTGTATACACTATTTGTAAATGCAACTGTTTGTAAACATTATAAAGTTAAAATGTTGAAGATGAATGCTAATCGAACAAACCGTAGTAAAGTTATAAATAGGGCAATACACATACTCTTTCACGGTAGAGTAACAAACTACTTACATATTATTGTCTAAATGACCTTGTCCCTAGCTACAATAAATGTTAACGGTTTAGGAGACAAAAAGAAACGTGACTTGGTTTTTAACTGGCTGGTAGCCAAAAAAATTTACGTAATTTGTTTACAAGAAACTCACTCAACAAAAGATGATTTGATTCGATGGCAAAATGAATGGAAAAACTGTGGGGGTGGCAATAGCTTTTTTAATTGTGGTACGAGTGACTCAAGGGGTGTGGGAATTTTATTGGGCAAAAAATTTAAAGAAAATGTAGAATTCTTTTCTCAGGATAATAATTCTGGTCGCATTTTACGTAGTACATTAAAAATAAACGACTCAACTTTTTATATATCAAATATATATGCGCCGAATAATGGTAAAGAAAGAAAATCGTTTTTTAATGCAATTAACGATCCACTGTTCAAATATACGGACGATTCCGATAAAAACTACAGTTTAATTTTGGGTGATTTTAATTGCGCTATTCAAAAAAACTTAGATCGCAATCCTCCTCAACAATTAGACGACATATCAGTCCGAGAATTCCAAAGCATGTTACATAGAAATGATTTATTTGATGTGTGGAGAAAGTTAAATCCAGAAACTAAGAGATATACTTTTAAACGCGGTAAATCGAAATCAAGAATCGATTATATTTTATGTAGTAACGCCGTAAGCAGTAAGGTGTTTGGTACTCGGATTAATCATTTCCCATTTAGTGATCATGATATCATAATAACAAAATTAAAAACTGAAGATATTAATAGAGGTCCAGGTATGTGGATAATGAATCTTGAAACAATAAAATCTGAGCAGTTTAGACATGCTTTTAAAATTTGGTGGGATAACTGGAAAATTGAGAAAAATAAATACAGTGATATACGGGAATGGCGGGATCTTGCGAAAAACAAAATACAATTGTTAACAATGGAAATAAGAAGAAACTTAAATTGTAAGCAAAACAAAAAAGAAATCGATAGATTAGAAAGGAAACTCGATAAATTAAAACTAATAGCGAATGAAACGGATGAAATAAACGCGCAAATAAAGCAATTAGAGGGCTTAATTAAAAACTATTATAATAAAAAAAACAGAAGCAGCGAAAATTAGATCTCGTGTTAAATGGGCGGAAGAACGGGAACAATCAACGAGATATTTCTTTAACCTTGAAAAAAAGCGGGGCCAAGAAAAGTTATGGTATAGGATTAAAACGACAGACGGTAATTACAAGTATGACATTGACTCGATAATGAATGAGCAGGTTGATTTTTACTCCAAACTTTTCCAATCAGAAGGGTGGGGTGAAAATAGTGCTCACGAACTTACAAGGTATATTGTTAATAAATTGGACAATAACGAAAAAGAAACGCTTGACGTAGACATTAACTTAGATGAAATTAGTAAAGTTATTAAAATATTAAAACCAAATAAATCCCCAGGAGAAGATGGTATTATTTCAGAATTTTATCAACTTTTTTGGCAAGATATAAAAAACGAATTCTTTGAAGTGATTGAAAAAATTTTCAAATTCGAATATACTTTAAGCGCATCACAGTACAAGGGGGTCTTGACTTTATTACATAAGGGAGGGGAACGGGAAGATATACAAAACTGGAGACCATTGACCTTACTGAATTGTGATTATAAAATAATTTCGAAGCTTTTGGCCGAACGATTAAAAAATGTTTTAACTAAGCTAATTCATCCGGATCAAAAAGGGTTTGTAAAGGGACGGAACATAAGTGAAGCAAACAGAATGATACAAGACATCATACAATACGCAGACGAAGAAAATGAAGAAGGCATAATAGTTTTCTTAGATCAACAAAAAGCATTCGATAGAGTTGAATGGGGGGTGGGTAGACTTCGTGTTAAAAACATTTAACTTCGGGGAAAAATTTAGGGGGTGGATTCAAATGTTAGTTAAAAATGCTACAACCTCCATAAAGACAAATGGATTTGTTTCAAAATTTTTCTCCATATCTCGTTCATGTAGACAGGGGTGTCCCGTCGCACCGCTAATTTACATATTGCAAGCCGAACCCATGGCATGTGCAATTAGAGGAAATAATGATATAAAGGGGATTAAATTACCAGGTGAACCGGGTGGGAAGGAATTAGAAGCCAAAATAAGTATGTTTGCAGATGACACACAACTTTTCTGTTGAGAAATCCTTCGATATACTTTCAAAATATGAAAAAGCATCCGGATCAAGAATTAATTATAATAAAACAAAAGCAATTTCTATTGGCAATGCCCGCCATAGAAAACCAAAATTTAATAAAATATCATGGATTAAAGAAAATGTAAAAACTTTGGGGGTACATCATGGTTACAATGTTGACAATGATAAAATTTGGAAGGACATTATTGATAGAATGAAAAATTGTATACAAGTTTGGAAAAGCAGAAAACTTTCCTACAAAGGTAAAACTATAATTGTGAAAAATCTTTTGTTATCATATTGTTTATTAATTATTAATACAAAAGACGTGAAGATTAAAATTATACAAAAAATATTGAATAAAAAATCAATACCAAAATGTCAAGATAAATGGAATAATGTTTATAATGAAGAATTTCACTGGCCAAAAATTTGGAATAATCTTAAAAGACTGGACATCAGTAATAAAATTAAAGAATTCCAATGGAAATGCAACCATAACATTATTTACACCGAAAGTAGACTTAGAAAAATGAACCTATCCAATGGAAGCTGTCACCTTTGTAAAGAATCGAACATTCAAGAAGATCTTCAACATTTGTTTTTTAAATGCATTATATCTAACCGATTCATATCAAACATCACAATTTTAATAAACACTTTAAATGTGGGAACTGTTAATTTAAATGAGAAAAATATGATGTTTGGGTTCAATATGCGGGGTAAACATGAACTTCTATTAAATACATTAATTTTTATATCTAAGTGGTCTATTTGGAAGGCAAGAAACAAAGTTAAATATGACAAAATTCATATCAATCAAAATGTACTTTGTAATATATGGAAACAGACTTTAAAATCTGAACTAAAAATTTTGCTAACGGCCAATTGTAATGATACAATAGATAAAGCCAAATTCTTGACAATTCTATCAGTGATTTTTCTAGAATAGACATTGCATGAAATTTGCCTTACTGCTGCCTTCTTGCTTTTGTAAGCTTTTCAGTTTAACTTTAATTTATTTTAGTTTTTATTTTAGTGCTTGGCTATTCTGCATGAATATTTTTAAAATATTTTTAAAGTATTCTTGAAATATTTTTGGAATATTTTTAAGATATGTTTTAGAGTGTGTTTTAAGAAGTATATAAATATTTTACTTTGTATGCTTTTCAATTAACTTGTGCTTTATTTATTTTAGTGCTTGGCTATTTATGTATGAAATTTTTAAAATGTTTTTAGAATATTTTTGGAATATGTTTTAAAAGTACATGAATATTTTATATGTGTTTTGAGTTAATTTGCTTATTTGCTTGATCATAGACTGCTTGAAATTTGCATGAATGTACTTGTATGTGTGATGGGTGCTATAAATGTCTGCATCTATTTTGTGTTTTGTCTTCTGGTCCTATGACAATAAGTACACAGAGAGGCACTGGCTGTAGAGGTCCAGAGGTCGAGACACAGAAATGTATGCATAAATATTATCCGGATATGTATTTAATATTGTATTGCATGACATGTTTTATTGTGCTGTATTTAATTTATGTAATTTATTATGCATGTCGGTTTGAAAAGCTCTTGAGAGCGTATGTTGATTGTTACAAAATGTACCAACTTTAAATAAAACTTTTTGATTTGATTTGATTTGATTTGATTTGATTTGAGTGATTAGTAAGTAAATGTAGTTGTATTTTTGAAATGGGATCATGTGGACTCTAATAAATCTCTTATTAACCCTGGATAAGAGATCTATTGTAAAACAGGGAACCTTAGATTATTTTTGCTTACCTGGGCATCTAAGGTGTTTTGTTAACAGGCGAGTCAAACAATAAAGTATTATGAAAAAAAAGAAGGGGGGTGGTAATACCGTGCCACGAACGCATGTGGGTTAAATCACATTTATGTGTCTCTACGAGTAAATTAAAGAATATGTTAAACAATTAGAAGGGACAGTTTGTCAAATGGAAGGAAATCGATGCATCATCGCTTCCAAAATATATGTCTACTTTACAAGAATATATCAGGGCGCAGGTAAATTAACGCAACAATTAAAATACCAAAAATTAAAATACACGTGTGAACACATCCGATTTGAAAAAACCCCCACACAAGTTAAGCACTGTAAGGATGAGAAGAAATCCGTTGAGGTCGGTATAATAATGACAATATTTAAAAAAAACCATACACGGTCAGCAACAGAAATCTGAATGAAAAGCTGTTTTGAACATTTGTTAATGTATTTACACTTTCCTGATGAAAAACACGATTGTTGACTTTCTGTTATAAGTTTTGTTTTGCATTAAATCAGAGTTTTAAATCTTAGAGGTGGACTGTTATAAGGAGCTACACTTTGTTAGAGGTGAACTGTTATAAGGAGCTACACTTTGTTAGAGGTGGACTGTTATAAGGAGCTACACTTTGTTAGAGGTGGACTGTTATAAGGAGCTACACTTTGATAGAGGTGGACTGTTATAAGGAGCTACACTTTGTTAGAGGTGGCCTGTTGTAAGGAGCTACACTGTGTTAGAGGTGACCTGTTGTAAGGAGCTACCCTTTGTTACAGGTGGCCTGTTGTAAGGAACTACTCTGTGTTAGAAGTGGCCTGTTGTAAGGAGCTACACTTTGGTAGAGGTGGCCTGTTGTAAGGAGCTACACTTTGTTAGAGGTGGCCTGTTGTAAGGAACTACTCTGTGTTAGAAGTGGCCTGTTGTAAGGAGTTACACTTTGGTAGAGGTGGCCTGTTGTAAGGAACTGCTCTGTGTTAGAAGTGGCCTGTTGTAAGGAGCTACACTTTGGTAGAGGTGGCCTGTTGTAAGGAGCTGCACTTTGTTAGAGGTGGCCTGTTGTAAGGAGTTACACTTTGTTAGAGGTGGCCTGTTGTAAGGAGCTACCCTTTGTTACAGGTGGCCTGTTGCAAGGAGCGACACGTTGTTAGGGGTGGCCTGTTCTAAGGAGCTACACTTTATTAGAGGTGGCCTGTTGTAAGGAGCTACACTTTGGTAGAGGTGGCCTGTTGTAAGGAGCTACACTTTGTTAGTGGTGGCCTGTTGTAAGGAGTTACACTTTGTTAGAGGTGGCCTGTTGTAAGGAGCTACCCTTTGTTACAGGTGGCCTGTTGCAAGGAGCGACACGTTGTTAGGGGTGGCCTGTTCTAAGGAGCTACACTTTATTAGAGGTGGCCTGTTGTAAGGAGCTAAAATTTGTTAGAGTTGGCCTGCTGTAAGGAGCTACACTTTGTTAGAGGTGGCCTATTGTAAGGAGCTACACTTAGTTAGAGGTGGCCTGTTGTAAGGAGCTACACTTTGTTAGAGGTGGCCTGTTGTAAAGAGCTACCCTGTGTTAGAGGTGGCCTGTTGTAAGGAGCTACACTTTGTTAGAGGTGGCCTGTTGTAAGGAGCTACACTTTGTTAGAGGTGGCCTGTTGTAAGGAGCTACACTGTGTTAGAGGTGACCTGCTGTAAGGAGCTACCCTTTGTTACAGGTGGCCTGTTGAAAGGATCTACTCTGTGTTAGAAGTGGCCTGTTGTAAGGAGCTACACTTTGTTTGAGATGGCCTGGTGTAAGGAGCTACCCTTTGTTACAGGTGGCCTGTTGCAAGGAGCAACACGTTGCTAGAGGTGACCTGTTGTAAGGAGCTGACTGTTGTTAGAGGTGGCCTGTTGTAAGGAGCTACACTGTGTTAGAGGTGGCATGTTGTATGGAGCTACACTTTGTTAGAGGTGGCCTGTTGTAAGCTACACTTTGTTAGAGGTGGCCTGTTGTAAGCTACACTTTGTTAGAGGTGGCCTGTTGTAAGCTACACTTTGTTAGAGGTGGCCTGTTGTAAGCTACACTTTGTTAGAGGTGGTCTGTTGTAAGGAGCTACACTTTGTTAGAGGTGACTTGTTGTAAGCTACACTTTGTTAGAGGTGGCCTGTTGTAAGCTACGCTTTGTTAGAGGAGGCCTGTTGTAAGGAACTACACTTTGTTAGAGGTGGCCTGTTGTATTCTACACTTTGTTAGAGGTGGCCTGTTGTAAGGAGCTACACTTTGGTAGAGGTGGCCTGTTGTAAGGAGCTACACTTTGTTAGAGGTGGCCTGTTGTAAGGAGTTACACTTTGTTAGAGGTGGCCTGTTGTAAGGAGCTACCCTTTGTTACAGGTGGCCTGTTGCAAGGAGCGACACGTTGTTAGGGGTGGCCTGTTCTAAGGAGCTACACTTTATTAGAGGTGGCCTGTTGTAAGGAGCTAAATTTGTTAGAGTTGGCCTGCTGTAAGGAGCTACACTTTGTTAGAGGTGGCCTATTGTAAGGAGCTACACTTAGTTAGAGGTGGCCTGTTGTAAGGAGCTACACTTTGTTAGAGGTGGCCTGTTGTAAGGACCTACCCTGTGTTAGATGTGGCCTGTTGTAAGGAGCTACACTTTGCTAGAGGTGGCCTGTTGTAAGGAGCTACACTGTGTTAGATATGGCCTGTAGTAAGGAGCTACACTGTGTTAGAGGTAGCCTGTTGTAAGGAGATACACTTTGTTAAAGGTGGCCTGTTTTAAGGAGCGACACTGTGTTAGAGGTGGACTGTTGTAAGGAGCCACACTGTGTTAGAGGTGGCCTGTTGTAAGGAGCTACATTGTGTCAGAGGCGGCCAGTTGTAAGGAGCTACACTTTGTTAGAGGTGGCCTGTTGTTTGGAGCTAAACTGTGTTAGAGGTGGCCTGTTGTAAGGAGCTACACTTTGTTAGAGGTGGCCTGTTGTAAGGAGCTACAGTTTGTTAGAGGTGGCCTGTTGTAAGGAGCTACCCTGTGTTAGAGGTGGCATGTTGTAAGGAGCTACACGGTGTTAGATATGGCCTGTAGTAAGGAGCTACACTGTGTTAGAGGTAACCTGTTTTAAGGAGCTACACTTTGTTAAAGGTGGCCTGTTTTAAGGAGCGACACTGTGTTAGAGGTGGACTGTTGTAAGGAGCTACACTGTGTTAGAGGTGGCCTGTTGTAAGGAGTTACATTGTGTCAGAGGCGGCCTGTTGTAAGGAGCTACACTTTGTTAGAGGTGGCCTGTTGTAAGCAGCTACACTTTGCTTGAGGTGGCCTGTTGTAAGGAGCTACACTTTGCTAGAGGTGGCCTGCTGTAAGGAGCTAAACTGTGTTAGAGGTGGCCTGTTGTAAGGAGCTACACTTTGTTAAAGGTGGACTGTTGTAAGGAGCTACACTGTGTTAGAGGTGATCTGTTGTAAGGAGCTACACTGTGTTAGAGGTGGACTGTTATAAGGAGCTACACTTTGTTAGAGGTGGACTGTTATAAGGAGCTACACTTTGTTAGAGGTGGCCTGTTGTAAGGAGCTACACTGTGTTAGAGGTGACCTGTTGTAAGGAGCTACCCTTTGTTACAGGTGGCCTGTTGTAAGGATCTACTCTGTGTTAGAAGTGGCCTGTTGTAAGGAGCTACACTTTGTTTGAGGTGGCCTGGTGTAAGGAGCTACCCTTTGTTACAGGTGGCCTGTTGCAAGGAGCAACACGTTGCTAGAGGTGACCTGTTGTAAGGAGCTGACTCTTGTTAGAGGTGGCCTCTTATAAGGAGCTATACTGTGTTAGAGGTGGCATGTTGTATGGAGCTACACTTTGTTATAGGTGGCCTGTTGTAAGCTACACTTTGTTAGAGGTGGCCTGTTGTAAGCTACACTTTGTTAGAGGTGGCCTGTTGTAAGCTACACTTTGTTAGAGGTGGCCTGTTGTAAGCTACACTTTGTTAGAGGTGGTCTGTTGTAAGGAGCTACACTTTGTTAGAGGTGACTTGTTGTAAGCTACACTTTGTTAGAGGTGGCCTGTTGTAAGCTACGCTTTGTTAGAGGAGGCCTGTTGTAAGGAACTACACTTTGTTAGAGGTGGCCTGTTGTATTCTACACTTTGTTAGAGGTGGCCTGTTGTAAGGAGCTACACTTTGGTAGAGGTGGCCTGTTGTAAGGAGCTACACTTTGTTAGAGGTGGCCTGTTGTAAGGAGTTACACTTTGTTAGAGGTGGCCTGTTGTAAGGAGCTACCCTTTGTTACAGGTGGCCTGTTGCAAGGAGCGACACGTTGTTAGGGGTGGCCTGTTGTAAGGAGCTACACTTTATTAGAGGTGGCCTGTTGTAAGGAGCTACACTTTGGTAGAGGTGGCCTGTTGTAAGGAGCTACACTTTGTTAGAGGTGGTCTGTTGTAAGGAGTTACACTTTGTTAGAGGTGGCCTGTTGTAAGGAGCTACCCTTTGTTACAGGTGGCCTGTTGCAAGGAGCGACACGTTGTTAGGGGTGGACTGTTCTAAGGAGCTACACTTTATTAGAGGTGGCCTGTTGTAAGGAGCTAAATTTGTTAGAGTTGGCCTGCTGTAAGGAGCTACACTTTGTTAGCGGTGGCCTATTGTAAGGAGCTACACTTAGTTAGAGGTGGCCTGTTGTAAGGAGCTACACTTTGTTAGAGGTGGCCTGTTGTAAGGACCTACCCTGTGTTAGATGTGGCCTGTTGTAAGGAGCTACACTTTGCTAGAGGTGGCCTGTTGTAAGGAGCTACACTGTGTTAGATATGGCCTGTAGTAAGGAGCTACACTGTGTTAGAGGTAGCCTGTTGTAAGGAGATACACTTTGTTAAAGGTGGCCTGTTTTAAGGAGCGACACTGTGTTAGAGGTGGACTGTTGCAAGGAGCGACACGTTGTTAGGGGTGGCCTGTTCTAAGGAGCTACACTTTATTAGAGGTGGCCTGTTGTAAGCAGCTACACTTTGCTTGAGGTGGCCTGTTGTAAGGAGCTACACTTTGCTAGAGGTGGCCTGCTGTAAGGAGCTAAACTGTGTTAGAGGTGGCCTGTTGTAAGGAGCTACACTTTGTTAAAGGTGGCCTGTTGTAAGGAGCTACACTGTGTTAGAGGTGATCTGTTGTAAGGAGCTACACTCTGTTAGAGGTGGACTGTTATAAGGAGCTACACTTTGTTAGAGGTGGACTGTTATAAGGAGCTACACTTTGTTAGAGGTGGCCTGTTGTAAGGAGCTACACTGTGTTAGAGGTGACCTGTTGTAAGGAGCTACCCTTTGTTACAGGTGGCCTGTTGTAAGGATCTACTCTGTGTTAGAAGTGGCCTGTTGTAAGGAGCTACACTTTGTTTGAGGTGGCCTGGTGTAAGGAGCTACCCTTTGTTACAGGTGGCCTGTTGCAATGAGCAACACGTTGCTAGAGGTGACCTGTTGTAAGGAGCTGACTCTTGTTAGAGGTGGCCTCTTATAAGGAGCTATACTGTGTTAGAGGTGGCATGTTGTATGGAGCTACACTTTGTTAGAGGTGGCCTGTTGTAAGCTACACTTTGTTAGAGGTGGCCTGTTGTAAGCTACACTTTGTTAGAGGTGGTCTGTTGTAAGCAGCTACACTTTGTTAGAGGTGACTTGTTGTAAGCTACACTTTGTTAGAGGTGGCCTGTTGTAAGCTACACTTTGTTAGAGGTAGCCTGTTGTAAGCTACACTTTGTTAGAGGTGGTCTGTTGTAAGGAGCTACAGCTTGTTAGAGGTGATTTGTTGTAAGCTACACTTTGTAAGAGGTGGCCTGTTGTAAGCTACACTTTGTTAGAGGTGGCCTGTTGTAAGGAACTACACTTTGTTAGAGGTGGCCTGTTGTATTCTACACTTTGTTAGAGGTAGCCTGTTGTAAGGAGCTACACTTTGGTAGAGGTGGCCTGTTGTAAGGAGCTACACTTTGTTAGAGGTGGCCTGTTGTAAGGAGTTATACTTTGTTAGAGGTGGCCTGTTGTAAGGAGCTACCCTTTGTTACAGGTGGCCTGTTGCAAGGAGCGACACGTTGTTAGGGGTGGCCTGTTCTAAGGAACTACACTTTATTAGAGGTGGCCTGTTGTAAGGAGCTACACTTTGGTAGAGGTGGCCTGTTGTAAGGAGCTACACTTTGTTAGAGGTGGGCTGTTGTAAGGAGTTACACTTTGTTAGAGGTGGCCTGTTGTAAGGAGCTACCCTTTGTTACAGGTGGTCTGTTGCAAGGAGCGACACGTTGTTAGGGGTGGCCTGTTCTAAGGAGCTACACTTTATTAGAGGTGGTCTGTTGTAAGGACCTAAAATTTGTTAGAGGTGGCCTACTGTAAGGAGCTACACTTTGTTAGAGGTGGCCTATTGTAAGGAGCTACACTTAGTTAGAGGTGGCCTGTTGTAAGGAGCTACACTTTGTTAGAGGTGGCCTGTTGTAAGGAGCTACCCTGTGTTAGAGGTGGCCTGTTGTAAGGAGCTACACTTTGCTAGAGGTGGCCTGTTGTAAGGAGCTACACTGTGTTAGATATGGCCAGTAGTAAGGAGCTACACTGTGTTAGAGGTAGCCTGTTGCAAGGAGATACACTTTATTAAAGGTGGCCTGTTGTAAGGAGCGACACTGTGTTAGAGGTGGACTGTTGTAAGGAGCTACACTGTGTTAGAGGTGGCCTGTGGTAAGGAGCTACATTGTGTCAGAGGCGGCCTGTTGTAAGGAGCTACACTTTGTTAGAGGTGGCCTGTTGTAAGGAGCTACCCTTTGTTACAGGTGGCCTGTTGCAAGGAGCGACACGTTGTTAGGGGTGGCCTGTTCTAAGGAGCTACACTTTATTAGAGGTGGCCTGTTGTAAGGAGCTAAAATTTGTTAGAGTTGGCCTGCTGTAAGGAGCTACACTTTGTTAGAGGTGGCCTATTGTAAGGAGCTACACTTAGTTAGAGGTGGCCTGTTGTAAGGAGCTACACTTTGTTAGAGGTGGCCTGTTGTAAAGAGCTACCCTGTGTTAGAGGTGGCCTGTTGTAAGGAGCTACACTTTGTTAGAGGTGGCCTGTTGTAAGGAGCTACACTTTGTTAGAGGTGGCCTGTTGTAAGGAGCTACACTGTGTTAGAGGTGACCTGCTGTAAGGAGCTACCCTTTGTTACAGGTGGCCTGTTGAAAGGATCTACTCTGTGTTAGAAGTGGCCTGTTGTAAGGAGCTACACTTTGTTTGAGATGGCCTGGTGTAAGGAGCTACCCTTTGTTACAGGTGGCCTGTTGCAAGGAGCAACACGTTGCTAGAGGTGACCTGTTGTAAGGAGCTGACTGTTGTTAGAGGTGGCCTGTTGTAAGGAGCTACACTGTGTTAGAGGTGGCATGTTGTATGGAGCTACACTTTGTTAGAGGTGGCCTGTTGTAAGCTACACTTTGTTAGAGGTGGCCTGTTGTAAGCTACACTTTGTTAGAGGTGGCCTGTTGTAAGCTACACTTTGTTAGAGGTGGCCTGTTGTAAGCTACACTTTGTTAGAGGTGGTCTGTTGTAAGGAGCTACACTTTGTTAGAGGTGACTTGTTGTAAGCTACACTTTGTTAGAGGTGGCCTGTTGTAAGCTACGCTTTGTTAGAGGAGGCCTGTTGTAAGGAACTACACTTTGTTAGAGGTGGCCTGTTGTATTCTACACTTTGTTAGAGGTGGCCTGTTGTAAGGAGCTACACTTTGGTAGAGGTGGCCTGTTGTAAGGAGCTACACTTTGTTAGAGGTGGCCTGTTGTAAGGAGTTACACTTTGTTAGAGGTGGCCTGTTGTAAGGAGCTACCCTTTGTTACAGGTGGCCTGTTGCAAGGAGCGACACGTTGTTAGGGGTGGCCTGTTCTAAGGAGCTACACTTTATTAGAGGTGGCCTGTTGTAAGGAGCTAAATTTGTTAGAGTTGGCCTGCTGTAAGGAGCTACACTTTGTTAGAGGTGGCCTATTGTAAGGAGCTACACTTAGTTAGAGGTGGCCTGTTGTAAGGAGCTACACTTTGTTAGAGGTGGCCTGTTGTAAGGACCTACCCTGTGTTAGATGTGGCCTGTTGTAAGGAGCTACACTTTGCTAGAGGTGGCCTGTTGTAAGGAGCTACACTGTGTTAGATATGGCCTGTAGTAAGGAGCTACACTGTGTTAGAGGTAGCCTGTTGTAAGGAGATACACTTTGTTAAAGGTGGCCTGTTTTAAGGAGCGACACTGTGTTAGAGGTGGACTGTTGTAAGGAGCCACACTGTGTTAGAGGTGGCCTGTTGTAAGGAGCTACATTGTGTCAGAGGCGGCCAGTTGTAAGGAGCTACACTTTGTTAGAGGTGGCCTGTTGTTTGGAGCTAAACTGTGTTAGAGGTGGCCTGTTGTAAGGAGCTACACTTTGTTAGAGGTGGCCTGTTGTAAGGAGCTACAGTTTGTTAGAGGTGGCCTGTTGTAAGGAGCTACCCTGTGTTAGAGGTGGCATGTTGTAAGGAGCTACACGGTGTTAGATATGGCCTGTAGTAAGGAGCTACACTGTGTTAGAGGTAACCTGTTTTAAGGAGCTACACTTTGTTAAAGGTGGCCTGTTTTAAGGAGCGACACTGTGTTAGAGGTGGACTGTTGTAAGGAGCTACACTGTGTTAGAGGTGGCCTGTTGTAAGGAGTTACATTGTGTCAGAGGCGGCCTGTTGTAAGGAGCTACACTTTGTTAGAGGTGGCCTGTTGTAAGCAGCTACACTTTGCTTGAGGTGGCCTGTTGTAAGGAGCTACACTTTGCTAGAGGTGGCCTGCTGTAAGGAGCTAAACTGTGTTAGAGGTGGCCTGTTGTAAGGAGCTACACTTTGTTAAAGGTGGACTGTTGTAAGGAGCTACACTGTGTTAGAGGTGATCTGTTGTAAGGAGCTACACTGTGTTAGAGGTGGACTGTTATAAGGAGCTACACTTTGTTAGAGGTGGACTGTTATAAGGAGCTACACTTTGTTAGAGGTGGCCTGTTGTAAGGAGCTACACTGTGTTAGAGGTGACCTGTTGTAAGGAGCTACCCTTTGTTACAGGTGGCCTGTTGTAAGGATCTACTCTGTGTTAGAAGTGGCCTGTTGTAAGGAGCTACACTTTGTTTGAGGTGGCCTGGTGTAAGGAGCTACCCTTTGTTACAGGTGGCCTGTTGCAAGGAGCAACACGTTGCTAGAGGTGACCTGTTGTAAGGAGCTGACTCTTGTTAGAGGTGGCCTCTTATAAGGAGCTATACTGTGTTAGAGGTGGCATGTTGTATGGAGCTACACTTTGTTATAGGTGGCCTGTTGTAAGCTACACTTTGTTAGAG
Source organism: Bathymodiolus brooksi (assembly GCA_963680875.1). Classification (NCBI taxonomy): domain Eukaryota; kingdom Metazoa; phylum Mollusca; class Bivalvia; order Mytilida; family Modiolidae; genus Bathymodiolus; species Bathymodiolus brooksi. Next base: position 2,736,533 of record OY804576.1, read on the forward strand.
GTGGCCTGTTGTAAGCTACACTTTGTTAGAGGTGGCCTGTTGTAAGCTACACTTTGTTAGAGGTGGCCTGTTGTAAGCTACACTTTGTTAGAGGTGGTCTGTTGTAAGGAGCTACACTTTGTTAGAGGTGACTTGTTGTAAGCTACACTTTGTTAGAGGTGGCCTGTTGTAAGCTACGCTTTGTTAGAGGAGGCCTGTTGTAAGGAACTACACTTTGTTAGAGGTGGCCTGTTGTATTCTACACTTTGTTAGAGGTGGCCTGTTGTAAGGAGCTACACTTTGGTAGAGGTGGCCTGTTGTAAGGAGCTACACTTTGTTAGAGGTGGCCTGTTGTAAGGAGTTACACTTTGTTAGAGGTGGCCTGTTGTAAGGAGCTACCCTTTGTTACAGGTGGCCTGTTGCAAGGAGCGACACGTTGTTAGGGGTGGCCTGTTGTAAGGAGCTACACTTTATTAGAGGTGGCCTGTTGTAAGGAGCTACACTTTGGTAGAGGTGGCCTGTTGTAAGGAGCTACACTTTGTTAGAGGTGGTCTGTTGTAAGGAGTTACACTTTGTTAGAGGTGGCCTGTTGTAAGGAGCTACCCTTTGTTACAGGTGGCCTGTTGCAAGGAGCGACACGTTGTTAGGGGTGGACTGTTCTAAGGAGCTACACTTTATTAGAGGTGGCCTGTTGTAAGGAGCTAAATTTGTTAGAGTTGGCCTGCTGTAAGGAGCTACACTTTGTTAGCGGTGGCCTATTGTAAGGAGCTACACTTAGTTAGAGGTGGCCTGTTGTAAGGAGCTACACTTTGTTAGAGGTGGCCTGTTGTAAGGACCTACCCTGTGTTAGATGTGGCCTGTTGTAAGGAGCTACACTTTGCTAGAGGTGGCCTGTTGTAAGGAGCTACACTGTGTTAGATATGGCCTGTAGTAAGGAGCTACACTGTGTTAGAGGTAGCCTGTTGTAAGGAGATACACTTTGTTAAAGGTGGCCTGTTTTAAGGAGCGACACTGTGTTAGAGGTGGACTGTTGCAAGGAGCGACACGTTGTTAGGGGTGGCCTGTTCTAAGGAGCTACACTTTATTAGAGGTGGCCTGTTGTAAGCAGCTACACTTTGCTTGAGGTGGCCTGTTGTAAGGAGCTACACTTTGCTAGAGGTGGCCTGCTGTAAGGAGCTAAACTGTGTTAGAGGTGGCCTGTTGTAAGGAGCTACACTTTGTTAAAGGTGGCCTGTTGTAAGGAGCTACACTGTGTTAGAGGTGATCTGTTGTAAGGAGCTACACTCTGTTAGAGGTGGACTGTTATAAGGAGCTACACTTTGTTAGAGGTGGACTGTTATAAGGAGCTACACTTTGTTAGAGGTGGCCTGTTGTAAGGAGCTACACTGTGTTAGAGGTGACCTGTTGTAAGGAGCTACCCTTTGTTACAGGTGGCCTGTTGTAAGGATCTACTCTGTGTTAGAAGTGGCCTGTTGTAAGGAGCTACACTTTGTTTGAGGTGGCCTGGTGTAAGGAGCTACCCTTTGTTACAGGTGGCCTGTTGCAATGAGCAACACGTTGCTAGAGGTGACCTGTTGTAAGGAGCTGACTCTTGTTAGAGGTGGCCTCTTATAAGGAGCTATACTGTGTTAGAGGTGGCATGTTGTATGGAGCTACACTTTGTTAGAGGTGGCCTGTTGTAAGCTACACTTTGTTAGAGGTGGCCTGTTGTAAGCTACACTTTGTTAGAGGTGGTCTGTTGTAAGCAGCTACACTTTGTTAGAGGTGACTTGTTGTAAGCTACACTTTGTTAGAGGTGGCCTGTTGTAAGCTACACTTTGTTAGAGGTAGCCTGTTGTAAGCTACACTTTGTTAGAGGTGGTCTGTTGTAAGGAGCTACAGCTTGTTAGAGGTGATTTGTTGTAAGCTACACTTTGTAAGAGGTGGCCTGTTGTAAGCTACACTTTGTTAGAGGTGGCCTGTTGTAAGGAACTACACTTTGTTAGAGGTGGCCTGTTGTATTCTACACTTTGTTAGAGGTAGCCTGTTGTAAGGAGCTACACTTTGGTAGAGGTGGCCTGTTGTAAGGAGCTACACTTTGTTAGAGGTGGCCTGTTGTAAGGAGTTATACTTTGTTAGAGGTGGCCTGTTGTAAGGAGCTACCCTTTGTTACAGGTGGCCTGTTGCAAGGAGCGACACGTTGTTAGGGGTGGCCTGTTCTAAGGAACTACACTTTATTAGAGGTGGCCTGTTGTAAGGAGCTACACTTTGGTAGAGGTGGCCTGTTGTAAGGAGCTACACTTTGTTAGAGGTGGGCTGTTGTAAGGAGTTACACTTTGTTAGAGGTGGCCTGTTGTAAGGAGCTACCCTTTGTTACAGGTGGTCTGTTGCAAGGAGCGACACGTTGTTAGGGGTGGCCTGTTCTAAGGAGCTACACTTTATTAGAGGTGGTCTGTTGTAAGGACCTAAAATTTGTTAGAGGTGGCCTACTGTAAGGAGCTACACTTTGTTAGAGGTGGCCTATTGTAAGGAGCTACACTTAGTTAGAGGTGGCCTGTTGTAAGGAGCTACACTTTGTTAGAGGTGGCCTGTTGTAAGGAGCTACCCTGTGTTAGAGGTGGCCTGTTGTAAGGAGCTACACTTTGCTAGAGGTGGCCTGTTGTAAGGAGCTACACTGTGTTAGATATGGCCAGTAGTAAGGAGCTACACTGTGTTAGAGGTAGCCTGTTGCAAGGAGATACACTTTATTAAAGGTGGCCTGTTGTAAGGAGCGACACTGTGTTAGAGGTGGACTGTTGTAAGGAGCTACACTGTGTTAGAGGTGGCCTGTGGTAAGGAGCTACATTGTGTCAGAGGCGGCCTGTTGTAAGGAGCTACACTTTGTTAGAGGTGGCCTGTTGTAAGGAGTTATACTTTGTTAGAGGTGGCCTGTTGTAAGGAGCTACCCTTTCTTACAGGTGGCCTGTTGCAAGGAGCGACACGTTGTTAGGGGTGGCCTGTTCTAAGGAACTACACTTTATTAGAGGTGGCCTGTTGTAAGGAGCTACACTTTGGTAGAGGTGGCCTGTTGTAAGGAGCTACACTTTGTTAGAGGTGGGCTGTTGTAAGGAGTTACACTTTGTTACAGGTGGTCTGTTGCAAGGAGCGACACGTTGTTAGGGATGGCCTGTTCTAAGGAGCTACACTTTATTAGAGGTGGCCTGTTGTAAGGACCTACTATTTGTTAGAGGTGGCCTACTGTAAGGAGCTACACTTTGTTAGAGGTGGCCTATTGTAAGGAGCTACACTTAGTTAGAGGTGGCCTGTTGTAAGGAGCTACACTTTGTTAGAGGTGGCCTGTTGTAAGGAGCTACCCTGTGTTAGAGGTGGCCTGTTGTAAGGAGCTACACTTTGCTAGAGGTGGCGTGTTGTAAGGAGCTACACTGTGTTAGATATGGCCAGTAGTAAGGAGCTACACTGTGTTAGAGGTAGCCTGTTGCAAGGAGATACACTTTATTAAAGGTGGCCTGTTGTAAGGAGCGACACTGTGTTAGAGGTGGACTGTTGTAAGGAGCTACACTGTGTTAGAGGTGGCCTGTTGTAAGGAGCTACATTGTGTCAGAGGCGGCCTGTTGTAAGGAGCTACACTTTGTTAGAGGTGGCCTGTTGTTTGGAACTAAACTGTGTTAGAGGTGGCCTGTTGTAAGGAGCTACACTTTGTTAGAGGTGGTCTGTTGTAAGGAGCTACAGTTTGTTAGAGGTGGCCTGTTGTAAGGAGCTACCCTGTGTTAGAGGTGGCCTGTTGTAAGGAGCTACTTTGTTAGAGGTGGCATGTTGTAAGGAGCTACACGGTGTTAGATATGGCCTGTAGTAAGGAGCTACACTGTGTTAGAGGTAGCCTGTTTTAAGGAGCTACACTTTGTCAAAGGTGGCCTGTTGTAAGGAGCGACACTGTGTTAGAGGTGGACTGTTGTAAGGAGCTACACTGTGTTAGAGGTGGCCTGTTGTAAGGAGCTACATTGTGTCAGAGGCGGCCTGTTGTAAGGAGCTACACTTTGTTAGAGGTGTCCTGTTGTAAGGAGCTACACTGTGTTAGAGGTGGCCTGTTGTAAGGAGCTACATTTTGCTTGAGGTGGCCTGTTGTAAGGAGCTACACTTTGCTAGAGGTGGCCTGCTGTAAGGATCTAAACTGTGTTAGAGGTGGCCTGTTGTAAGGAGATACACTTTGCTAAAGGTGGACTGTTGTAAGGAGCTACACTGTGTTAGAGGTGATCTGTTGTAAGGAGCTACACTGTGTTAGAGGTTGACTGTTATAAGGAGCTACACTTTGTTAGAGGTGGACTGTTATAAGGAGCTACACTTTGTTAGAGGTGGCCTGTTGTAAGGAGCTACACTGTGTTAGAGGTGACCTGTTGTAAGGAGCTACCCTTTGTTACAGGTGGCCTGTTGTAAGGATCTACTCTGTGTTAGAAGTGGCCTGTTGTAAGGAGCTACACTTTGTTTGAGGTGGCCTGGTGTAAGGAGCTACCCTTTGTTACAGGTGGCCTGTTGCAAGGAGCAACACGTTGCTAGAGGTGACCTGTTGTAAGGAGCTGACTGTTGTTAGAGGTGGCCTGTTGTAAGGAGCTACACTGTGTTAGAGGTGGCATGTTGTATGGAGCTACACCTTTTTAGAGGTGGCTTGTTGTAAGCTACACTTTGTTAGAGGTGGTCTGTTGTAAGGAGCTACACTTTGTTACAGGTGGTCTGTTGCAAGGAGCGACACGTTGTTAGAGGTGGCCTGTTCTAAGGAGCTACACTTTATTAGAGGTGGCCTGTTGTAAGGACCTAAAATTTGTTAGAGGTGGCCTACTGTAAGGAGCTACACTTTGTTAGAGGTGGCCTATTGTAAAGAGCTACACTTAGTTAGAGGTGGCCTGTTGTAAGGAGCTACACTTTGTTAGAGGTGGCCTGTTGTAAGGAGCTACCCTGTGTTAGAAGTGGCCTGTTGTAAGGAGCTACACTTTGCTAGAGGTGGCCTGTTGTAAGGAGCTACACTGTGTTAGATATGGCCAGTAGTAAGGAGCTACACTGTGTTAGAGGTAGCCTGTTGCAAGGAGATACACTTTATTAAAGGTGGCCTGTTGTAAGGAGCGACACTGTGTTAGAGGTGGACTGTTGTAAGGAGCTACACTGTGTTAGAGGTGGCCTGTTGTAAGGAGCTACATTGTGTCAGAGGCGCCTGTTGTAAGGAGCTACACTTTGTTAGAGGTGGCCTGTTGTTTGGAGCTAAACTGTGTTAGAGGTGGCCTGTTGTAAGGAGCTACACTTTGTTAGAGGTGGTCTGTTGTAAGGAGCTACAGTTTGTTAGAGGTGGCCTGTTGTAAGGAGCTACCCTGTGTTAGAGGTGGCCTGTTGTAAGGAGCTACTTTGTTAGAGGTGGCATGTTGTAAGGAGCTACACGGTGTTAGATATGGCCTGTAGTAAGGAGCTACACTGTGTTAGAGGTAGCCTGTTTTAAGGAGCTACTTTGTCTAAGTTGGTCTGTTGTAAGGAGCGACACTGTGTTAGAGGTGGACTGTTGTAAGGAGCTACACTGTGTTAGAGGTGGCCTGTTGTAAGGAGCTACATTGTGTCAGAGGCGCCTGTTGTAAGGAGCTACACTTTGTTAGAGGTGGGCTGTTGTAAGGAGTTACACTTTGTTAGAGGTGGCCTGTTGTAAGGAGCTACCCTTTGTTACAGGTGGTCTGTTGCAAGGAGCGACACGTTGTTAGGGGTGGCCTGTTCTAAGGAGCTACACTTTATTAGAGGTGGCCTGTTGTAAGGACCTAAAATTTGTTAGAGGTGGCCTACTGTAAGGAGCTACACTTTGTTAGAGGTGGCCTATTGTAAGGAGCTACACTTAGTTAGAGGTGGCCTGTTGTAAGGAGCTACACTTTGTTAGAGGTGGCCTGTTGTAAGGAGCTACCCTGTGTTAGAGGTGGCCTGTTGTAAGGAGCTACACTTTGCTAGAGGTGGCCTGTTGTAAGGAGCTACACTGTGTTAGATATGGCCAGTAGTAAGGAGCTACACTGTGTTAGAGGTAGCCTGTTGCAAGGAGATACACTTTATTAAAGGTGGCCTGTTGTAAGGAGCGACACTGTGTTAGAGGTGGCCTGTTGTAAGGAGTTATACTTTGTTAGAGGTGGCCTGTTGTAAGGAGCTACCCTTTGTTACAGGTGGCCTGTTGCAAGGAGCGACACGTTGTTAGGGGTGGCCTGTTCTAAGGAACTACACTTTATTAGAGGTGGCCTGTTGTAAGGAGCTACACTTTGGTAGAGGTGGCCTGTTGTAAGGAGCTACACTTTGTTAGAGGTGGGCTGATGTAAGGAGTTACACTTTGTTAGAGGTGGCCTGTTGTAAGGAGCTACCCTTTGTTACAGGTGGTCTGTTGCAAGGAGCGACACGTTGTTAGGGGTGGCCTGTTCTAAGGAGCTACACTTTATTAGTGGTGGCCTGTTGTAAGGACCTAAAATTTGTTAGAGGTGGCCTACTGTAAGGAGCTACACTTTGTTAGAGGTGGCCTATTGTAAGGAGCTACACTTAGTTAGAGGTGGCCTGTTGTAAGGAGCTACACTTTGTTAGAGGTGGCCTGTTGTAAGGAGCTACCCTGTGTTAGAGGTGGCCTGTTGTAAGGAGCTACACTTTGCTAGAGGTGGCCTGTTGTAAGGAGCTACACTGTGTTAGATATGGCCAGTAGTAAGGAGCTACACTGTGTTAGAGGTAGCCTGTTGCAAGGAGATACACTTTATTAAAGGTGGCCTGTTGTAAGGAGCGACACTGTGTTAGAGGTGGACTGTTGTAAGGAGCTACACTGTGTTAGAGGTGGCCTGTTGTAAGGAGCTACATTGTGTCAGAGGCGGCCTGTTGTAAGGAGCTACACTTTGTTAGAGGTGGCCTGTTGTTTGGAGCTAAACTGTGTTAGAGGTGGCCTGTTGTAAGGAGCTACACTTTGTTAGAGGTGGTCTGTTGTAAGGAGCTACAGTTTGTTAGAGGTGGCCTGTTGTAAGGAGCTACTTTGTTAGAGGTGGCATGTTGTAAGGAGCTACACGGTGTTAGATATGGCCTGTAGTAAGGAGCTACACTGTGTTAGAGGTAGCCTGTTTTAAGGAGCTACACTTTGTCAAAGGTGGCCTGTTGTAAGGAGCGACACTGTGTTAGAGGTGGACTGTTGTAAGGAGCTACACTGTGTTAGAGGTGGCCTGTTGTAAGGAGCTACATTGTGTCAGAGGCGGCCTGTTGTAAGGAGCTACACTTTGTTAGAGGTGTCCTGTTGTAAGGAGCTACACTGTGTTAGAGGTGGCCTGTTGTAAGGAGCTACATTTTGCTTGAGGTGGCCTGTTGTAAGGAGCTACACTTTGCTAGAGGTGGCCTGCTGTAAGGATCTAAACTGTGTTAGAGGTGGCCTGTTGTAAGGAGCTACACTTTGTTAAAGGTGGACTGTTGTAAGGAGCTACACTGTGTTAGAGGTGATCTGTTGTAAGGAGCTACACTGTGTTAGAGGTTGACTGTTATAAGGAGCTACACTTTGTTAGAGGTGGACTGTTATAAGGAGCTACACTTTGTTAGAGGTGGCCTGTTGTAAGGAGCTACACTGTGTTAGAGGTGACCTGTTGTAAGGAGCTACCCTTTGTTACAGGTGGCCTGTTGTAAGGATCTACTCTGTGTTAGAAGTGGCCTGTTGTAAGGAGCTACACTTTGTTTGAGGTGGCCTGGTGTAAGGAGCTACCCTTTGTTACAGGTGGCCTGTTGCAAGGAGCAACACGTTGCTAGAGGTGACCTGTTGTAAGGAGCTGACTTTTGTTAGAGGTGGCCTGTTGTAAGGAGCTACACTGTGTTAGAGGTGGCATGTTGTATGGAGCTACACCTTTTTAGAGGTGGCTTGTTGTAAGCTACACTTTGTTAGAGGTGGTCTGTTGTAAGGAGCTACACTTTGTTACAGGTGGTCTGTTGCAAGGAGCGACACGTTGTTAGAGGTGGCCTGTTCTAAGGAGCTACACTTTATTAGAGGTGGCCTGTTGTAAGGACCTAAAATTTGTTAGAGGTGGCCTACTGTAAGGAGCTACACATTTAGATGTATTATATGGATTTTATTAAAAATAAAACTAATCACACGGTTCTATAAAACTAACGTGTAAAGCAATGTTCGTGTGACCGACTCAACGCCCGGTGATACTAGAAGTATGAATGCGTGCTTAGTGATAACAAATGTTTTACAGAAAATTCAAATTTACACCATAGAGCCTCTTTCTTATTACTAAGGACACATCTACATAATATTTAATGACAGATTAATTAATAAATTAATTGAAGACGTTGTGGAGAGAAAACAATAGATACAGGAAAAAGGGTAATGTGATTTTAACAGAGGCTGTCTATATAAGCGATAAACCGACTCAAAATAACGTGATTATGTATAGCTATATATCAATCGTCCTTCATTGATTACCCGTCGGCATTGTGCAGAAATTAGAAGGAAATACTTATATAAATTAGACTGAAATATTCCGATTTAGGACTCCTAATAACACTAATAAAGTTACAAATGTATTTCCGCAGGCTTACGTCTAGTCCATTTTGAAGACATGATAAACATATATGACGGAATGTTACAACACATCCAGAAAAAAAATCGTCATTACATCGTAAGATGACAAATCTGATTAAAATCTGATCGGAAGTCTTGATGCATTTAGGAACTCAATCTGTCGTTTTAGTGAACAGTCACATTTAGATCAGTGACCGTGTATAAACAAATACAATTTAGTTTGCCATTCAGGCTGTCGGACGTTTTGTAAAGCGGGATGATTTCGTGGTTATTTGCTTTATAACCCCATTTGCTAAGTATATTAGCAGAACACATTTATTTCTCAAAACAGTCAAATTCATTGATCATTTTTTTTCGTTCCTCATAGAAAATCTACACAACCGAGTAGTGCGAACTTAAACTAATAATATTTTATCGGAAATAAAAGAATTTATGTGAGGCAAGACAAGGTATTGTTATGTAATCTGATTATGGGTAATTAGTTCACGTGTCTTAATTAGATAAATTAAGTTACATTTAAATTAATCTTAAAATGTAAAATTTTTGGTATATATGGTTTATTTTAGGAATTGGTGCACATAATTACTACTTATTGTCAAATATTTTGACCAATCAAATGAGTTTGTGTCATTAATTTATTTATAATTAAGCAGGGTGGACATCAAGTTTATTATCAAAATTACTTTTTTGTTTATTTGCTAACCAGTCACGTATTCTTAAAATTTTAATCTGTCACAAATTAAATGGAAGTCATGAGGACTGGAGTATAACATTAACAGGCTCTATTTCAATTTGTAATTGTGAGTATTTTTTGTGTTAATTTTATTCTGGTCAAATTAAAATGGCGATTGGTGGCTTCGTCTTCAATTAATCGTCAGATGACGTAACTATTGTTTTGTCAGATCACGTGACTGAATTTAGATTGACCAGATTTGTGTCAAGGACGTTTATTTGTTTAAAATGGTGACTGATGTGTTACTTGGACATAGTTTTATAAGAAGATTAAGGGATTATATGAATAATAACCACGTCAATCATAATTTAAGACTCCACCCTGCTCGTTTTATTATATCGTGTCGTGCTCAGGGTGGTCTTAATATCGAACGTTTAATTCATGAGCGAAGTGTTCTGTTTTGTTTTTTGCATACCTCGCCCAAAATTATTTATTTACAAATTGGTGGTAATGACTTATCGTCCACATCGAGCGACATGGTACCCAATGAAGTGTATTCATTTGCCAGTTTCCTTCATTATGGCATACAAATTCCAATCGTTATTGGTCAACTATTGTGGAGGGATCCATCGTCAACCAACCAGAATTATGACGACAAAGTCAACGAAGTCAATGCAAAACTATTGCATATAACGAGACAAGACAATAATTCTTGCATAATGTTTTGGATATATCATGTTTTTTGGAGTGATCTGTCATTCCTTGGGAGAGATGGTGTGCATTTAAATTTTAATGGCATGTTTAAAGATATATGAGTAGTGTGCGTAATGCTGTTTTGCATGCTTCTAATGTGCTAAATAAGGTTCGGTACTTGGTATACATGTGTATTCTGAATACTATTCAGTTGGTACACAAATTATTAACCCGCAAACCATAGAAGGTTATTTATCTTACAATGTGGTGTCATTAATGGTTAGCAAAATATGCCTCGATTCTTATCAAATAGTATCATATGCTCAGCAGTATCTGAGACACCATAAGAATGTTTTGGTTTTATACAAGGTTATTTGTGTGAAGTGTTCAGTGGTATCTGAGTCAAAGCTAAAAGGTTGCTGCACAGTGGTATCTTGCAGCTAATGTGTTATTTCATTTTTAGAGTACATTACACATATTTTGGATTAATTATTTACAGTATATCAGGCTACTAAGCTAAGTCATCAGGACACTTTTGTATGAAGTGCTCAGTGGTATCTGAGCCAAAGTTAAAAAGATTGTTGCAGTGGTATCTTGCAGCTAATTTGTTATTTCACTTTTAGAGTACATGTATGTCCGATTAATTATTAGTATGCCAGGCTAACAAGTTTAATCATCAGGACATGTCATGGTATACTCTTGCACAGGTATGTGTAAAACACAGCTATATTGTTGCGATTTCTGATTCCCGTCACACAGACTTGTAAAACAATTTTGCTCTAGTATGTGCAAAACCATGTTGTGTTGTAACGCAAGGAATCCAGTTCAAATTATTTGAACCTTTATCACATAAGTTTGTTGGTTAATTGTGCTTATAGACTACAAAGTACTATTGTTAAGGTACAAGGGTTTAAATCTAAAAAATGTTCAAAATTCTGAATTTCATGTTTGTTTTGTATGTTTCATATTTAGCTCAACAACTTTAGTGTTCAATGGCTCCCCCAAGGAAACGACGAAGAACGTCTAGTCCACAGGATCATTCAGCTGAGACATCATCACAGGCAACTGAGAATGTGACATCCCGTCCAATAAGACAGAGACACGGCCAGATTCAGTTGTTAATAATCAACCATCTGAACATGCATTGATTGCTAATAATAATGGTAATGTAACATCAAACTCTGTAAATGTGTTGCCGCCCGATTTTATGCTAGATTATGAGAGACTCGCAAGAGAAATTATTAAACAACAGTCAAATGTAGCTGCGAACAATTCAAATGTTACTGATACAGTAACAACTACGCACAGTGACAATGCATCAGGTCAAGACGTAAGGCAGTCAACAAATTTAATGGAAACACAGACACAGTTCAATAATCCTGCTGCATTTCCAGAAGTACAAACAACAGATATAAATCTGAACACTAACATTCATCAATGAGTGGACAAAATACTGATACAAGACAACAATGTCAATGAGTCACCAGCTACATGTTCATCGGGTAGTGCCTTATTTGATTTGTCAAAAGATATTCCTTTGGGGGCACATGTGGGACAAAAAATAAAGGAAAACATTTGAGTTGACGAATTAATTGACCTAAAAGATTTACTCCCTGTGAATGTCAACCCTGTAGACCCATGGGCAATAAAATTGACAACAAATTCCTTTACGGTACAACAAATTCAGACAGATGTGGACTCATTAACTCAGGAACAGGTTAGGTCATTGTTGTCTTTTCAAGAATGAACTGAGTGTTTCCACATCTTCATTGCAATATATATATATATATATATATATATATATATAAAAATATCCAGAAGAGGCCCCACATCTGTTAAAGTATATGTCTACTATAAAAGAAATTCATGAAATGAAAGAGGTAGTAGCCTTCCATTATTATGGTTTACAGTTCCAAGACTTGCGTAAAGGTAATCGTCAACCTTGGCAAAAGCCTTTGGATAATAGAGCCCTTCACAGAACGTCCAATTTTCATCAAGGTCGCAACAATGCCTTGGGTAGGAACAATGGTTATCAGCAGCCCGTTCGGCCAAGCTTCTCCAGGGATAAAGTTTGCCTTGCCTACAATAGGACAGAGTATTGTGAGGTATCCACATGCCCATAAAGATACGTAAGATCTGTAGAGGCCCCCACCCACTAACCCTCGTAAAGCAACCTGTACTAAATAACAATTTGTCCAAGCTACCCAATCTGCCCAGCCTAGTAAAAAGTAACGTCCTCAATAAGGAGTTAATCGGGTACGACTCTGTTTTACGTAAACATTTAGTTTCAGGATTTCAGTATGGTTTTAGGATAGGGTCATTAGGTGAAGCACCATCATTAATATGCAAAAACCACAAATCGGCAACAGACAACCCAGTCAAAGTATTTGAGAAATTGGCTAAAGAATCACTAAAAAAGCGCATCGCATGGCCGTTCAAAAATCCTCCAATAGAAAATTTCACTTGTTATCCACTGGGTCTTGTACCTAAATCTGAACATGGGAAATTTCGTTTAATTCATGACCTTTCATTTCCAAAAGGTAATTCAGTTAATTCAAACATCCTCCCTGAAAATTCAGTGGTTCAATACGATGGTATTGATACAGTTATAAAATTAGTAAAGAAGTTCGGCAGAAATTGTAAACTTGCAAAGTGTGATATTGAATTTTCTCGATCCCAAAATTATTCGGCTTCCGAATCTGTTTACTTTGAGAGTACACTGTGTAGACATCTCTGATGGAGGACTATTAGCCCGAAGGTGCTATCCACCCAGTAGTAAATGGGTCGTGTTGATTTACTTAGATATCTACTTTATTTTAACTCCTATGTTTTACCACTTCATCATTAATTCACTAACTAATAACATAGTATAAAAACATAAAGCCAAACAAATATCCATACTGTGGGAAAAGTTTAAAAATTAAATCGAAGAATAGTAGCAACAGATACAAAATCGATACCCCTAACACGTATATACATGACCTCATGACACGTATATACATGACCTCATGACACGTATATACATGACCTCCTAACACGTATATACATGATCTCCTAACACGTATATACATGATCTCCTAACACGTATATACATGACCTCCTAACACGTATGTACATGACCTCCTAACACGTATATACATGACCTCCTAACGCGTATATACATGACCTCCTAACACGTATATACCTGACCTCCTAACACGTATATACATGACCTCATGACACGTATATACATGACCTCATGACACGTATATACATGACCTCCTAACACGTATATACATGACCTCCTAATACGTATATACATGACCTCATAGCACGTATATACATGACCTCCTAACACGTATATACATGACCTCATAACACGTATATACATGACCTCCTAACACGTATATACATGACCTCATAACACGTATATACATGACCTCATGACACGTATATACATGACCTCATAACACGTATATACATGACCTCCTAACGCGTATATACATGACCTCCCAATGTCATGGCTTGGTACTTCACTAAGAAAAATGTAGCAGGGTTAAATAGGTTTTATGGGCTCAAGCCTCCCGTGAAATGATGCGTTACTATCTCGGCATTTTATTTTGATACATGAAGAACTGAAACATGACATCTGCTCAAACATCATAAAAATCAAACCATAAAATAGTGATTTGCACACCTGGTTGATGTACCTTTTATTTATACAGATGTGCTAACAGTAAAACGTCTTTAATAGAAAAACAATATGGTGATGATGGATTTATAACATCTTGGATAAGGGTAATAACAAAATTACCGAACTCCGAACAATCTTTCAAAGGGAAAGTCAAAACTCATAAGTATATAAACAGACAAAATCAGTCAACAACCGGAAAACTGTGAAAACCGTAATGACCCTGACTTGGTACAGGCATTTCTATAGAAATGGTGGGTTGAATCAGATTTTAAAGCGCCAACACCCCCCCCCCCCCCCCCCCCCCCCCGCCCCCCTCCTTTCATTACGGCTAAAGTTTCCGGCTGTCACTATAACAGTATTTATAACAATACTTGAACAAAACAGGTAAAACAGTTGTCATAACAGCACCAAACTCAGTGGAGTGAATGTCAAAAATATTTTTACGTCACACATTGATAAAAAAATACTTTTGACATTTTTGTTTTTGACCACTTATCTTTATACATTTTCACTATATGAAAATCCATCGTTTATAATCTTTTCTGCAGAGACGGAATATATTTCGACAAGATCTTGGTATCGGAATATAAACTTTTTAAGAGATCGAATAAGGCGAATCTTTTCATAGTCCTGGTCCAGAACATATTGTATATGTCGTTTATATGTATGCCTCTTATTGACATGTATGTAAATAATCTGGATACCTCTTGACTTTTGTTCTCGCATCAAATCATGTGACCTACCCTCACAAAGGCAGGTTATTACCGGTAAATAAACTTTTCTGTATAATATCAGAATTTCGTATTCGTAAAAATGACTTGCTAACTGGGGAATGACCATTACTTTTTGAAACTCCTAACTAACGGCATAATGTTTTCCTTTAAAACAATTCTTTAAAAATAAGAGCACCATATAAATCATTGTTGGAACAAATATCAAAACCATGTGTTTTCATGTTTTATTTAATTGAAAAGATTGCAATGTGCTTTTGGATATTATTTATTTGCATCAAGAACTGTCCAATCAAATTTAACTAAATATGTTTTCAGACCAATTATCTTATGTTGAGCAACACTGAAAAATGTAAATACCGAAATACCTATCTTTTGTATTATATAATTATGGGAATCGTGTTTGTCACCAAAGTTGACGTAGCATTGAGTTATTGCGGTAGGGATCACATACATGTATTCGAATCACATTAAGGACATGTCTTTCCTTGTTAAGATAGAATATGTCACACTGTTACACGGCGGCTAATCTAAATAACTACTAAGTTCAGAACCGAGATACATTGATATGCAATTTATTTTTTGATATAACATTATCAAGCTATATTGATTTTTGAGGTGGCGGGACTGATAAAGTTCCTGGTCAAAGATTATATTCAAGCTTCTAGTGGATATCTATTTTAGCAGGGCTTTGATACAAGACACGATAATTCCTTTGATCCAATATGATAGGTACAGTTATTTTTTTAAGAAAATACAATATACTGAAATGTAAGATGTGGAATATGGCATTTCATTAACACAAATGGATTACTGCTTAGGCCGACACATCATGTAGACTATTTCAAAATACAAGCCAGTATTTTTATTAGAAAAAACAGGAAAGAATTGATCAAAAACAAATAATAGAATCTAGACTTATTTTTGAACATCAAATATTTCAGCATGTGTTTCATGCTAACAAGAATTCATGTGCTGTTAAAATTTATAGACACAATAAATCCATTTTGATTTATTAAAGAATATTGCAATTAGGAGTATATTATGTTTTTTCTCAATTAAATAGTTAATTATACTTCGATTCTCATCCAAAATCGACCCATTACGTTTAATACCTCAAGTATATTCTTGTTTTTACATCTGGCTTCATATCTCATTAGAATATTGTAACACTCAAATAATACTGACCACAATATGACTCAGTAGATCCCAACTATTGATTTTTGATGATTAGAACATCTCCGACTTGATTCTAATATTATACGTTTTCACACGTTTTTCCCTTTAATACGGGCAGAGTGGTCCCATTTCATGTAAAGTTTATTGAAAATAACGTATATATGTCCCACATTTTGTACAAAATTTTAATGTTGTAGTATATGAAATGTTTATTTGCTATAAAGTTATCCTCTGATTTTTTACACGGTTTAAATACATTTTTGTATTTATAGATTCTTAGAAAATAATACTCAAATTATCTGTCCATTCCGCTGCTCGTGCATGAAACGAGTACCGCTTACCAGTCGTAACTCAAAAAACGTATAATTTTAGAATCAAAGTAATGTGCAAATTGTGTATTGCTCAACTGAAAATAAAATGTCACCCTTGCATACTATTTAAATAAAAACGTAGAAATCTAATTTAATACGCACGACGCGTTTCTGGGATCAACTTCATCAGGTGACGCTCAAATTCGAAAGATTGGAATGTTATTTATTTAATATTATTAGTATAATCACAATATAACAACTAACTTCAACTTACAATATAAGGCATTATTTATGGAATCTTGGTCTGAAATTATCTTCCGTCTCTGCAGAAACGATTATAAGCGATGCATTTTCATATAGTGAAAATGTATAAAGATAAAGAAGTCAAGAAAAATGTAAAAAATATTTTTTTATCAATGTGTGACGTAAAAGTGTTTTTGACATTTACATTCACTGAATATGGTACTGCTTTGACAACTGTTTTACCTATTTTGTTCCTGTATTTAAATACTGTTATAGTGACAGCCGGAGACTTTGAACTGTAATGAGAGCGGGAGGTTTGGCGCTTTAAAATTTGATTCAACCCACCATTTCTTTAGAAATGCCTGTACCAAGTCAGGGTCATTACGGTTTTCACAGTTTTCCGGTTGTTGACTGATTTTGTCTGTTTATATAATTATGAGTTTTGACTTTCCCTTTGTAAGATTGCTCGGAGTTCGGTAATTTTGTTATTACCCTTATTAGTGGTCCTATGCTGAAAAACCCAGGTAAATGTGACTACTATAATTATGGACGGATGTTTTCATTGACATAGTAAAAGGGGATATGATTGATAATGTCGGAATGGCCTTTGTTGCAACGGTCAGTCCTTACACATTTTTGCTAATTAGGAGCTACTGTAGTTTACCAAATACGGAAATACGGAACCATAATTTACATCCATTTAAATCCTCCACTTTTTATTGAAGTCTTTCTTCCAAGCCAAGACAGTGAGTGGTCATGTATTTGTTCTTTGGGGCTATCGATTTTACCTTTTTCTATGATTTTGATATTTTTGAATTGATCCTACAGTTAGGTATGTGTTTGTTTTTCATCGCTGTGGAAAAGTGTAGAGAGTTGAGAAAGGTAAAAAGTGTCAAGAGTTGAGAAAGGTAAAACGTGTAGAGAGTTGAGAAAGGTAAAAAGTGTAGAGAGTTGAGAAAGATAAAACGTGTAGAGAGTTGAGAAAGGTAAAAAGTGTAGAGAGTTGAGAAAGGTAAAAAGTGTAGAGAGTTGAGAAAGGTAAAACGTGTAGAGAGTTGAGAAAGGTAAAAAGTGTAGAGAGTTGAGAAAGATAAAACGGTAAGAGAGTTGAGAAAGGTAAAAAGTGTAGAGAGTTGAGAAAGGTAAAACGTGTAGAGAGTTGAGAAAGGTAAAACGTGTAGAGAGTTGAGAAAGGTAAAAAGTGTAGAGAGTTGAGAAAGGTAAAAAGTGTAGAGAGTTGAGAAAGGTAAAACGTGTAGAGAGTTGAGAAAGGTAAAAAGTGTAGAGAGTTGAGAAAGGTAAAAAGTGTAGAGAGTTGAGAAAGGTAAAAAGTGTAGAGAGTTGACAAAGGTAAACAGTGTAGAGAGTTGAGAAAAGTAAAAAGTGTAGAGAGTTGAGAAAGGTAAAACGTGTAGAGAGTTGAGAAAGGTAAAAAGTGTAGAGAGTTGAGAAAGGTAAAACGTGTAGAGAGTTGAGAAAGGTAAAACGTGTAGAGAGTTGAGAAAGGTAAAAAGTTTAGAGTGTTGAGAAAGGTAAAAAGTGTAGAGAGTTGAGAAAGATAAAACGTGTAGAGAGTTGAGAAAGGTAAAAAGTGTAGAGAGTTGAGAAAGGTAAAAAGTGTAGAGAGTTGAGAAAGGTAAAACGTGTAGAGAGTTGAGAAAGGTAAAAAGTGTAGAGAGTTGAGAAAGGTAAAAAGTGTAGAGAGTTGAGAAAGGTAAAAAGTGTAGATAGTTGAGAAAGGTAAAACGTGTAGAGAGTTGAGAAAGGTAAAACGTGTAGAGAGTTGAGAAAGGTAAAAAGTGTAAAGAGTTGAGAGAGATAAAACGTGTAGAGAGTTGAGAAAGGTAAAAAGTGTAGAGAGTTGAGAAAGATAAAAAGTGTAGAGAGTTGACAAAGGTAAAAAGTGTAGAGAGTTGAGAAAGGTAAAAAGTGTAGAGAGTTGAGAAAGGTAAAACGTGTAGAGAGTTGAGAAAGGTAAAAAGTGTAGAGAGTTGAGAAAGGTAAAACGTGTAGAGAGTTGAGAAAGATAAAACGTGTAGAGAGTTGAGAAAGGTATAAAGTGTAGAGAGTTGAGAAAGGTAAAAAGTGTAGAGAGTTGAGAAAGGTAAAACGTGTAGAGAGTTGAGAAAGGTAAAAAGTGTAGAGAGTTGAGAAAGGTAAAAAGTGTAGAGAGTTGAGAAAGGTAAAAAGTGTAGAGAGTTGAGAAAGGTAAAACGTGTAGAGAGTTGAGAAAGGTAAAACGTGTAGAGAGTTGAGAAAGGTAAAAAGTGTAAAGAGTTGAGAGAGATAAAACGTGTAGAGAGTTGAGAAAGGTAAAAAGTGTAGAGAGTTGAGAAAGGTAAAAAGTGTAGAGAGTTGAGAAAGGTAAAAAGTGTAGAGAGTTGAGAAAGGTAAAACGTGTAGAGAGTTGAGAAAGGTAAAAAGTGTAGAGAGTTGAGAAAGGTAAAAAGTGTAGAGAGTTGAGAAAGGTAAAAAGTGTAGAGAGTTGAGAAAGGTAAAACGTGTAGAGAGTTGAGAAAGGTAAAACGTGTAGAGAGTTGAGAAAGGTAAAAAGTGTAGAGAGTTGAGAAAGATAAAACGTGTAGAGAGTTGAGAAAGGTAAAAAGTGTAGAGAGTTGAGAAAGGTAAAACGTGTAGAGAGTTGAGAAAGGTAAAAAGTGTAGAGAGTTGAGAAAGGTAAAAAGTGTAGAGAGTTGAGAAAGGTAAAAAGTGTAGAGAGTTGAGAAAGGTAAAAAGTGTAGAGAGTTGAGAAAGGTAAAAAGTGTAGATAGTTGAGAAAGGTAAAAAGTGTAGAGAGTTGAGAAAGGTAAAATGTGTAGAGAGTTGAGAAAGGTAAAACGTGTAGAGAGTTGAGAAAGGTAAACAGTGTAGAGAGTTGAGAAAGGTAAAAAGTGTAGAGAGTTGAGAAAGGTAAAATGTGTAGAGAGTTAAGAAAGGTAAAACGTGTAGAGAGTTGAGAAAGGTAAAAAGTGTAGAGAGTCGAGAAAGGTAAACAGTGTAGAGAGTTGAGAAAGGTGAAAAGTGTAGAGAGTTGAGAAAGGTAAAAAGTGTAGAGAGTTGAGAAAGGTAAAACTTGTAGAGAGTTGAGAAAGGTAAAAAGTGTAGAGAGTTGAGAAAGGTAAAAAGTGTAGAGAGTTGAGAAAGGTAAAAAGTGTAGAGAGTTGAGAAAGGTAAACAGTGTAGAGAGTTGAGAAAGGTAATAAGTGTAGAGAGTTGAGAAAGATAAAACGTGTAGAGAGTTGAGAAAGGTAAAAAGTGTAGAGAGTTGAGAAAGATAAAACGTGTAGAGAGTTGAGAAAGGTAAAAAGTGTAGAGAGTTGAGAAAGGTAAAAAGTGTAGAGAGTTGAGAAAGGTAAAACGTGTAGAGAGTTGAGAAAGGTAAAAAGTGTAGAGAGTTGAGAAAGGTAAAAAGTGTAGAGAGTTGAGAAAGGTAAAAAGTGTAGAGAGTTGAGAAAGGTAAAACGTGTAGAGAGTTGAGAAAGGTAAAAAGTGTAGAGAGTTGAGAAAGGTAAAAAGTGTAGAGAGTTGAGAAAGGTAAAAAGTGTAGAGAGTTGAGAAAGGTAAAAAGTGTAGAGAGTTGAGAAAGGTAAAAAGTGTAGAGAGTTGAGAAAGGTAAAAAGTGTAGAGAGTTGAGAAAGGTAAAATGTGTAGAGAGTTAAGAAAGGTAAAAAGTGTAGAGAGTTGAGAAAGGTAAAAAGTGTAGAGAGTTGAGAAAGGTAAACAGTGTAGAGAGTTGAGAAAGGTGAAAAGTGTAGAGAGTTGAGAAAGGTAAAAAGTGTAGAGAGTTGAGAAAGGTAAAACTTGTAGAGAGTTGAGAAAGGTAAAAAGTGTAGAGAGTTGAGAAAGGTAAAAAGTGTATAGATTTGAGAAAGGTAAACAGTGTAGAGAGTTGAGAAAGGTAAAAAGTGTAGAGAGTTGAGAAAGGTAAACAGTGTAGAGAGTTGAGAAAGGTAAAAAGTGTAGAGAGTTGAGAAAGATAAAACGTGTAGAGAGTTGAGAAAGGTAAAAAGTGTAGAGAGTTGAGAAAGGTAAAAAGTGTAGAGAGTTGAGAAAGGTAAACAGTGTAGAGAGTTGAGAAAGGTGAAAAGTGTAGAGAGTTGAGAAAGGTAAAAAGTGTAGAGAGTTGAGAAAGGTAAAACTTGTAGAGAGTTGAGAAAGGTAAAAAGTGTAGAGAGTTGAGAAAGGTAAAAAGTGTATAGATTTGAGAAAGGTAAACAGTGTAGAGAGTTGAGAAAGGTAAAAAGTGTAGAGAGTTGAGAAAGGTAAACAGTGTAGAGAGTTGAGAAAGGTAAAAAGTGTAGAGAGTTGAGAAAGATAAAACGTGTAGAGAGTTGAGAAAGGTAAAAAGTGTAGAGAGTTGAGAAAGATAAAACGTGTAGAGAGTTGAGAAAGGTAAAAAGTGTAGAGAGTTGAGAAAGGTAAAAAGTGTAGAGAGTTGAGAAAGGTAAAACGTGTAGAGAGTTGAGAAAGTAAACAGTGTAGAGAGTTGAGAAAGGTAAAAAGTGTAGAGAGTTGAGAAAGGTAAAAAGTGTAGAGAGTTGAGAAAGGTAAAAAGTGTAGAGAGTTGAGAAAGGTAAAAAGTGTAGAGAGTTGAGAAAGGTAAAAGTGTAGAAAGTTGAGAAAGGTAAAAAGTGTAAAGAGTTGAGAAAGGTAAAAAGTGTAGAGAGTTGAGAAAGGTAAAAAGTGTAGAGAGTTGAGAAAGGTAAACAGTGTAGAGAGTTGAGAAAGGTAAACAAAATACTATAACCAGAGAGAAAAAACATGGAATCATAAGTATGAAATTAGTTACATTGATATTATTTACATGTGTGTTTGAATTGCAATTGATAGTCTACGTTTGTCGTACGGTGTCTACGATCAGGTTTATTATCACGATATTTGTATCCGTCAATTTATCAATCACATGCATAAAACAACGACATGTAAAATAATCAGACAAAAATCAACTGTAAAATATACAAATCAGATATATAACACGAATTAATAGATCACGTGGGGCTTTCTGAAGTTCAATGTTCCAAAGGTTAAATAAATATATGTGTCAATATTAGCATTTTAAAATCTAATTACGTTTATTTAGCTTTCAAGAATACATACAGAAGATAATATTTACCAAGCAATCATTTATAACATTAGAATTGTAAGAAATGTAAAGTTGATCAAACCACATAGGGAATCGCTGTTATTGAAATAGGGTATAGTTACTCAACAACAGGCAACAATCTATTTGAATAGGAGATACGTCGGTTGTGGGAATTGGTCTACAACTATGCATGCTTAGATTAGGCATATTGTATTACTAATTATTATAACAATTGGATTGGACACAAATTATAACAATTTACAAGGGTCCTCTCCACTAACGTCACTTTCAATAATATTTCATGTTTAGCGTGACGGACATTGATTCATAGTCGTTTACTTTCAGGTGACCAGTAATTTAGCTAGATTCATGACGATATATCAATAACATGAAAAACAAAAAAATACTGCTCTGTCCGAAGAAGAGTTTGAAGATACCAAAGGAGTAATCAGACAAGATCAACAGACAACACAATGGCAAAAAAATAGTACAAAAGGACACAAAAAGATGTACAAAACATACACAAAAAGATGTACAAAACATACACAAAAAACTAAAGATCCTCACTCAATAGCAAAATAAAATATGAAAATCGTAACACACAACTACGAATAATATTCTGAATTATTTGACCTTCCCATCTTTTGACTGTCCCTATTTAAGGTTATTTCAGAAACACGTCGTGCACATTAAATTACATATCTACGTTTATATTAACTATGATTGGGTCGATACCTCTACTGGTAGACTATTAATATTAGAGGGCATCATCCCTCGTTAAGTCGATGAAAAACAAGCAATACAAAGGCGAAAAGATAAAGAACAAAAGGACTAACAATTCCAAACATAAAAATTGATAGTTCTAACACACGTCATATACATGACCATTGATATCCTGGCTTGGTACAGATACTTCTATAACATGTGACGGGTTTAAGCTAGTTTTATGACCATAAACATCCCCTCTCAGTGAAACAATGGATCAAATAAGTGTTTTCCACACGTAACAGTACATGATTAAGGTTATTCTAGAAAGGCATCGTGCGAACTCAATTAGATACACACGTTTCTATTAATACATTTATTTGAATATAAAAATAAGTCATAGTATTATGAATATTTTAATAATAAGCGACAGTATATATGAATGAAATTAAAAAGAATTATGAAATTTTATCCACAGCAATTCATGAAATCAATCTTAGTAAACAACAAAGTGTTAACCTCATAGACGTTCAGCTTGTTTGGGCCAGCGATTTAAATTTAGACACTAGTCCAAGATCAAAATTGCTGATGCAAAAATTTAATTCGTAATGTCTTCAGCGGGACATATCATGCCAAAACTTCACCACACTATTGTATTAGGAGAGGGATCTTAATTGTATGTTCTCTCTTGAGAAAAAAACATGTAGAATTTGTCAGATCTTCATATGATTCGCACGAGCTATTGAGTAGCTAGCGTCACAGGAACTCTGAATATTTTACCCGCGGATAGAATATATGTTAATAATTGGAAAAGAGTTTTATTTGAGGTGGGGTTATGGTGTTTTAATGCCACTTTCAACAATATTTCAGTTATATAGTGGCGGGCAGTTTTATTGGTGAAGTATCCGGTGAAAATCACCGAACTGTCGCAAGTCACTGACAAATCACATAATGTTGTATCGAGAACACCTCGCTATGAGCAGGAGTTGAACTCACAACTTTAGTGGTGATAGACACTGATTGCACAGGTAGTTGTAAATCCAACTACCATGCGAGCACGACCACGATTACGACGGTCCCTAAAAGGATTCTTGGAACGTTGTTTGTAAAGACATGTATGCCAGTAAGATTTTCAGTAGGGAGGAGGAAATCTACTTTTTCATCTTTCGTTGAAATCTCAAAGGATCACAAAACTTACATATAATTGTTCAATATTTTCTATTTGGCAAGTGTCGCCGGGAGAAGAGTAGCACAAGTTTATATTGTAAAATGCAATTATATTTCTTTTAAATTAACGATCATGCGACATTTGTAAATAAACTTGAAGGAGATGGATGCGTGTGGTATACCTTGGTTTCACGAACAACTTTATCGTGAACTAGAACATCTACTACATATATAGTATAAACATAATTGCATGGAATCCGCTGTTGGTGATGTCATTCTTATAAAAGTATAGTCCTAGTATGTCCTATACGGCAGCGTGTACTAACTACCTGCTCCTTACGGATTTACGATAGGGACAATGATTCAATCAAATTAAGCATTGCTTGGCAGGTCTGGACTATTCTAGTTTAAAAACATAATTCACATAAAATGGTTTAGAACCCGTATCAGAACAGAAGTAAGGCAGTTGCGCATCCAGAGCATGGCTTTGATAATTGCAATATAAATTACTCTTGCAGATGGAAGATGGAAAGAACCAACTTGTTTCCTGAAATCAACAGCCGACGTGTTACTTTATCACCATCCTGAGAGCCGCCTGTATATATTGTTGAGTATTCTGATTTGTTTTCTGACCGTAATTAACCATGCATTAATCTGTATTCCAAGTCACTTTAAACAACTTCACCATAGGATTAACTACGATTATGTTTCCATTGTATTGGGACATAAATATTCTTAAAACATTCATCTACAGAGGAATGGTGGATATCAACTCTGTTACGAGTCAAAGAGAAGAAGATGCCTCCTAATAACTGGTATTCGTGGAAGTTCATATCATGTAAAGTTTTCTACGATTACGCTCCGTTACCGTTGTTTTTTTTTGTATCCAGATTGCCTTTCATTCTAATTATGCTTACCGGCGTTATTTGTTCGAGTTCTCCTGCTAAGTGATAGACAATTAACCGAATTCTTTGGTTCATTTCTCTTTTTCTACTTAAAAGTTATTTGGATTTCCTATCTTTCTATTTTTAGCCTTCCTGATGAAGTTTATTCCAGAACGTTCATGTGTATTAATTTTGATATCTCCGTCTTTAGTAAACAGGTGGTCATTCCTTTCCTTTATGAAAACTATTATTTACGTTCCTGTTTATAATAAACGTGATGATTGGTGGTCAAAAATGAACTAACTACACAAAACAGATGACTATGACTATATTGATGATCATTTTCCATAAATATCTGTAGCCATAAGCTTTTAAGTCGTGTTGTTTTACATGCTATCTAATAACAAAATTAACCTTTCTTCACCAATATCAGGAAATTGCTAAAAGAATATGCAGGATAGTGCTACATCATTTATTTTATGAAAATTAGAGTACCAAATGGTTTTACTCAGATCTGTTACCTCATTTAAATGATAACATGCAAACTTGTATGAAACATCATCTACAAAAAAACAAGCATCGACTGTGCATCCCTGGTAAATACACAAAATAAAATACTGTTTCGTGGTAAATTATCACATAAACCGTGACTTCAAGGAGCAATTTCTGTGAAATCAAGCGCAATTAAGAGCTACAAATGTACCTCAGTTCTATTCAATTAAGAGCTACAAATGTACCTCAGTTCTATTCAATTAAGAGCTACAAATGTACCTCAGTTCTATTCAATTAATTTCATTTTGCTAAGCAAAACAAAATATAGCATAAAATGTTAAACGGCACGAACATCATCTGATTTGAAACAATATACATAAATAAATACAAATAATACAAATAAAACATGAACAATTTACAAACGAAACACACGGAGTAAATAAGTACTGCACAACGCCATTCATGGCAATATTTCACTAATATCGGGGCGGGAAATTTGAATTAAACAGGAAATGTGGGTTAAGACATTACACCCTACCTAAGGCATAGGAAACCTTTGCCGATTCTGGATATTCTACTTAAGTCCTTTGGCTTTATTGCTCCCAAAGACTTTCAAATTATTTGCCTTTTCAATCTTTTGCTTAGCAACGTGCCTGATGTAGATTATTTCACAAACGCGTAGATATCTACGTTTTAATTACATTAATATTAGAATCTAGAGGAGTAGAGGTATAACCCAAATCTTAATTTTACTATCACTTTCTCAAAAAGAAAAAAAAACACACAATGGCATCCCCTGTAACATATGTAAACACATGTTTTAAGACTTGGCCATGTCAAATGCTTGCTGGATATCGCTAGAAAGAATATCAAACTAAGACGTCTTCTATTGAATACACGGCATTACATGGAATTAATTATGGCCGTACAGTAGTTCTTCATTCAAGTATGTGTCATTTTAGTATTACCTGTAGGACAACGTGTTAAGAACGTCTATTTTTAGTGATGTTTCCCATAGGAACAAATAATTTTGCCAACTATAGACTTACTTATTTGGAATTTACTTTTGTTTGGAATGTCCCAACTATCCTGCCAAAGTTAAATATATATTATATATATATTATACTTTACGTTTTTATTTTCCTATTTGTCTTTGCTAGCGCAGCTGGTCAATATTTTAGTATATTGACCGGTCAATATTTTAGTATATTGACCGGGTCCGATCAATATAATGTTTTCTTCCGGATTTTGTCCGAACTAGTTTTTTGTCTTAGATATGCAATAACAAAAACATGTCATCTGACAGATTTGCATGTATTGAGTATAATATAACAAATAATTCATGGCATTTCGGGCCAAAATGGCAGTTTATTTGTGGGTGACATCCCGGTCCATAAACTGCCATATGGCCCTTAGTGCCATGAACTATTTGTTAAATATATATATTCCACTATAAACCTTTGACATCTGTGTAAGAAATATAACAGTAGGTATTGGATCATATAGAGAATACTTCCCCTCCACGTCCACAACTGTCAGTCATATATACCACCCGGTACCAACATCATTTTAAAGAGGTTACCCTTTCACATATTTCTGTAGCGTTGTTAGGTACATACCCACTACAACAAAGTATATATAACTGAATGTCTATTGCTTAATAAAGGATACATCAACATCATTTTGACCAACAAATAAATAGGTTTATAAAGAATTCATGTTTCATTGAAGTTTTTACTGGTTCAAGACGGGTTGCGGAACAGGTATGCCTACCCTTTCATAAAACGGAAAAATCAGTCCCTTGCTGGAAATGGGAAACCGTAAATATAGCTTGGATAAAAATAAAATAAAGTAAGGCGTGCACAATGGCATGTGTTACTTGAAAGGTTGTAATTGAAATCATTTCACGAGTGATGGAACGGGCGTGTATATCCTATCATACAATGTTATAGCAGACTGTATTTCAAAGATACAGACAATGTTAATTAAGTAGGCAAGATTACATTAACCATCTTAAATAAAATATATCCTCATTATATCTATTGAATTAATTTGTATAAATACTCTTAAGTCCTATAGTTATCTACATAAACCTGTTGGATATGTAATAGCTGTTTTAAGACAAATATCAGAAGATAAGGGTAATAACAAAATTACCGAACTCCGAACAATCTAACAAAGGGAAAGTCAAAACTCATAAGTATATAAACAGACAAAATCAGTCAACAACCAGAAAACTGTGAAAACCGTATTGACCCTGACTCTTTTACAATTATTTTTTGTTTTGTATCTAGGGTAATATCATTTCCGACTTGTTCGTAGTTCTTTTTTTATTGGGACCGTGAAACAGACCATGGACCCTGTCCTTTAATTAATTTCATTTATGTTAAAAGGTGAAGAGTGCTGGTTAAATATAGGTACTATTACACTATACATATTGCCTTAGGCAATATTGAATATAGTTTGCCATGAATACTTGTCATCAAAAGCTTTTAAGTAATGTTGCTTACACGCAACACATGTAACCTTTCTTCACCAGGGGTCAGAAAAATGGTAAGAACTATTTACGGAAGCGTAGCATGATTCGTAAGCATATGGCACATTGATATTCTTTTCCACATGATAAAACTTGTACCACACAGTTTAATCGTAACGAGATAATCGGTGAAAACAATCTGAAAATTATTGAAATCCGTGATAAAGATGCTAGGTACATAAATAAATGTTTAAAATTTGAGAATAGGAGACACCATCGAGTCCTTTGTTTTAGGTGAATTTAGTTTTAGTTTTACAAATATGAAAGTTGAGACGTTGACGGAGGTTTATAAGGAAGTGTAAGGAACGATAAATCTGTGTAAGAGACTCTGATTTTGTAGGTTGATGTAAATCCCACTACCACATCATCGTGGTCGCAGCTGTCCCCCAAATTTATTAAATGGTAATTGCTAATCTGTTTTACAGTAAACAGTCAAAATGTGTTTTATTGAAGAAAAGTACCAAAGTAACAAACACGAATGGAGACTGAAAAGATGCTTAAAAAGTGCAAAAATGTACTTTAGTTGTTCTTTTTGCCAATAAAAGTGAATACAATCTAAAGTGAATGAGTGATAACCGATTATTAGGGTACTATGTCTACATTTAATAATTTGTTCGCTAACCGATTATTAGGGTACTATGTTTACATTTAATAATTTGTTCGCTCAAATAACTCCACATTACCTCTTTAAACACTTCAAATATTGTTTTCTGACAAGTTGCTGTTGTATCGTGTCAAAACGAAAATAAAATTAATTAGAAATCATTCGAAAACACAATCGAATCTCCACGTAAACACGTTCGTCAATACCACGTAGCCTTAGTGTTTTATTGAAGAAAACAAATTAGCCCTTTAATCATCACGCCGCCACCGACTCAAAGAAGATGATCCTCATTGAAAGATAAAATCATTCCAAATTAGCGGAGAAGAAAGTTACAGATGCTTTTGCATGACATTTTATTTGTTCAACGTCAGACCTAGTTGTCCCATGGTATAAAACTCATCGATTCAATACTCATCACATTGCTTATCTGTCAATTTGATGTCTGAAGTGCTATAAAAGTAAAGCGGTGGAATCCTACAACATCTGTTTAAAAATACATCAATCATGAGAAGATTATATGGATTCCACTGCTCTATTTCTAGAAACTGACATTCATTTAAAAGCAATTGTGTCAATATCGCAATTATAGAGTTGATTTTGATTTGTTTAAAAACAGACCATAATATGTTAGGAATCAAATTGGAAAATTACAAACACAACTGAATATCCCAATAGATTGAATGTCATGTTGACATAGATGGTACAGGAATTTATCCATAGATGGTACAGGAATTTATCAGAAGTTGTCGTGGTAGTGATATGTGAAGGAATCATGGTAATGATATGTGAACGCCACACTTTCCTCATATTTAGTTGCCTTAGTATTTATATTTTTGGTTCGTTTTTGTTTTGTTTATATTTTTATTCGTTTTGTTTGTTTATATATTTTTTTTTTTTTTTTTTTTTTGTATATGGATCATCGCTGTTTCTCCTCCCATATCCGGCCGTAGCCCATTTTGGCTTCCCTGGTTAGGCCCAATAACTTACTTGCTCCCAATGACCTTTAAGGTTCTTGACTTTCCTATCCTTTGACTCTGAGAGCAATACATTTGATATATACGTGTATATGTGACAATCCTCTCTGACTTGGGCAATCTGTTTCCTTATCACCTCATTAAAAAACTTAATAACAATACATTCCAGCATACCTTGATCTTATCTTAGAAGAAAATAAAAATCAGTTCTCAAATTTAGAACAAAGGAATACATCTCTAGGGCTTAATATTCTAACTATAACTTTGTTATCTCTCTAGTGATAGTAAATTTAATGTGAATGCAAGTTAAATATGGAACATAGAAAAAATCATTTTATTAATAGCCCCCGGACTAATAGCAAATTATATAAATCAAAGATTCTCTTTTAGCTTTATAGAAATATGCGAAGGAAATATAGCATATGCTATGCTATACATGCCATTTTATGGGCGGGTTTCTTAGGTTTTACAAGGATATATAACTGGTTGTACTTGGGAGGAGTCCAAACGAATTTTGATCTATATTGTATGTATTCTGCAATTTCAAAAGTCCAAAACAACTGCCAAATTGTAGTGAAAAAGAGCAGTTCTAATCGTGTGCAATTGTGTCTTCCATCACATGCGCACTTCACTGTTACTAACACTCACTCTACATCAATCAGGTATTAGGCAAATATTAATTACTATGCTTTGTTAATATTACAGGGTAATATAATTACACATTTGTAATACATTTCTTGAAGTTAGATTTTACTCTGTTTCCAATCAGAAACAATGATCAGAATCTGATCAAATTACAGGTATCTTTTTAAAGCTAATTTGTTGATCGATTACCTTTTTGTTATCACAATGTAATAACATTTTGGCCAGGTAGCCAGACAACACGTGTGTTAAATTATAAGATCACAGACGACCGCCAACAGATCACTCGCTTGTCATAATAATTCCTGACATTTGGACATCAATATTGTCAAGATATATACTTTGAAACCGACAGAATAAGACGATAACCCACCTGGTGATTTAGAATTAAGTCGGGCAAGCCCTTTTATTCGTAAACATAGGGCGTGTTACCAATACATATATTAATGCGCTTTACTTAAAATAATATCAACAAGAACAGACATGAATGCAGATCAACTACATATTGTTAACCTGGAATTCGGTAAAACACAATATATGCTTTAATAAAATGCACAATTGTAACTAAAACAAATAATATCACGAGGGTTGCATGTTACAATACGGACCAGTCATCTTGTAGTTTTCCAAAGGCTAGAACAATACTATTTTGGACGTGTTTTTCAACAGACAGTCAGCATTAAAATATTATAATGCAGAACTACTTAGTAATGTAAGCAAATATAGCCGGGCGAACGTCAAATCGATAAGATTATATCATAACAATTATATGACCCGTTATATTGTATTATACGAACTGATATTTAAAACACTGTAATATTCTTTGATCGCAAGAGATTCTGTAAATAAATTATTGAAATATGTTGTATAGAAAGCAGATCGTATATCATGAATATCCATAGATAAAAGCGTAGCTATAAAATTTACTGCGCATGACGCCTTTCTAGAATAACCTTCATCAGTTACTCTCAAATTCAAAATATTGTATAGCCAAATAATTTAAAAGTCTTTGGGAGTAAGAAATCAAAGGGCCTAAACAGCGTAGCCAAAATCGGCAAAGATCATTTATGCCTAAAGCATGTTTTGTAGTTTTAAAGGACTTGCTTTAAATGAATTTAGGTTGTTGTTTGTAATTCGAAAGGAATCATACGTCATTCTGGTAAAAGCTATACGACAACACGTCAAATTAACTTGCCATTTACGGGTTATGTTGTACAATCCCTCGGACAGGGATAAAACCTTGTGCATGATGATTCCAATACGCAATACCCCACAAGACGGAGCGTTATTGGTTCCCTCATGTTAGGAGTATGTCATGTACCTTGCACCTAAATATAGCAAGTATAGAAGGAGTTCACTGCCGGTTGCAAGACAAAAAATCAACCGTATTGATAATAAAGTTTTTTTTGTGACAATCTAAATTACCTCCCATTAAAGTGACATACAATTTATTGCTGAATTGTTATAGTAATTAATATACATATGTTAAACACTGTTGACCTGGCATTAAACAACAATCTATCAATATTACGCCGATTGGCGATAATCATTGTGTGATTTACTGTCAGTTGCTTAACCTTAATCGACAAATATTTCGTGCATATTCAGTACAAGAAGTTCACCAAAACGCAACGAGATATATAACAGTGAGTATGGAATGAGATAATCTTAGCAACGGCTTTTGATTGTCAATTAAAAAGTATTTTCAGTTTGGTATGGACGACATAATATCAGCCCTTTTAAGCGGTTGGAGAGTGATACTTTCCAAGCAACATCCACATTGGTCGACGGTCAGGCTTTCCATTTCATAACCTGGTCAATCCTCAGCTGGCAAATTGATGAGTGCCTCTTGAATCCTGGCAACCGTCACAAGAATTTAAGAACATAAAATAATACTGATACTTATCACAGTGATAATGGTTCCGATTTCGTAAGGTTCATGACAACAATATAATCAACATACAACTAAAAAGACCCTATGTTATAATATTAGAAATGGTACGACAGTTTACAATACCTATCAATATGCTTAATCACAGTAAATAAATAAAGAGCTTTCTTATTATTAACCAATTTATTTTCAGTTGACATTCAGACTAGCTAGTTACTATATTCAAATAGTCAGTCATGTGTCGTCACATCTCCTTCCTCTACTGTTATAGGTTAATACGCTACCGACTTTTTGTTGTTCGTAAAACGGAACTGAGCCTATCAATCGCACAATTGTCTGACATTTTTTTCATATCTCCTGGGTATGTGATAATCGGATGATTTTCCGTGAAAGACGGGAAATAATTTAATAAGGATACAGAAGTCCAAATGTTAGGCATATAGTTCGTATTTGTATATATTAGCCATGACATATTATTAGACAGAAGTATTTTATTAAAGCGGTATTAGGATCTATCGAGATTAATAAACTTTATCCTTTATTTGGGTCTTTGTTCTTACAATTCATCTTGGTTTTGTTCGGGCATCTATACATCCGATTAGAACTATCAGCTATGACACACTTACCAGTAAAGGGCCTTTGGAGAATAGTATCCATGGGAAACAAGTATTGCAAAATTAAATTTTCATCTCTGTAACGCATCTATCGCATACACTGGATTTAGTTGTAGGTTTAAATAAACGTTAGAGAATACTGAAGGGCAATACACAATAGAAAATCCAGAGAAACTGGCAACATAGGGTACAACAGACGAGTAAAATCAAAGCAAAAACACAACACAATATGTGCTGGCCACCACTATGCGCAAATAAACACAAATAACGTCAATTAGACATGAGCCCTCCTATAAATCACTGGATGTAAATTCTGGTATTCCAGTTTAACATTGCGTCTTCGCGTAGTACACTCCAGAGCATGAAGATCATTGACTACGATGTTACAATGTACGTTATTGGATTTACATCTACCAATACAATTAATGACTATTATCACTAAAGTTATGAGTTAGATTCCCATTCGTGTCAAGGTATACTCGTCTTCGTCTTCCTCTACCAAAACAACCAAACGATGCGATGCACCTATAACTTAATTATTTGCTTATACCAGACATGCGCATCTGATGCACTACAGTAATATGGGAATCACTGATGTTGTTCTCCCCTTTAACAGTCACAAAAGCTTGAAGATACCGAATGGGTAATCATAAGTCGTATATTGAAGGAAAAACTAATAAGAAGGGGAGTCTAGAAACCATTTGTAAGTAAGGTATTGTTCAGTTGTGTGTAATATATAACACAGTTGAGTAACGCTCGATGATACAAAAAAGGGTAATAAATACCCGTCAATCAAAAAAGACAAGACGATGGAATAGTAGAAAAGACAGACGATGCAATAGTAGAAAAGACAGACGATGCAATAGTAGAAAAGACAGACGATGCAATAGTAGAAAAAACAGACAATCCAATAGTAGAAAAGACAGACGATGCAATAGTAGAAAAGACAGACGATGCAATAGTAGAAAAGACAGACGATGCAATAGTAGAAAAGACAGACGATGCAATAGTAGAAAAGACAGACGATGCAATAGTAGAAAAAACAGACAATCCAATAGTAGAAAAGACAGACGATGCAATAGTAGAAAAAACAGACGATGCAATAGTAGAAAAGACAGACGATGCAATAGTAGAAAAGACAGACGATGCAATAGTAGAAAAGACAGACGATGCAATAGTAGAAAAGACAGACAATGCAATAGTAGAAAAGACAGACGATGCAAAAGTAGAAAAGACAGACGATGCAATAGTAGAAAAAACAGACAATGCAATAGTAGAAAAGACAGACGATGCAATAGTAGAAAAGACAGACGATGCAATAGTAGAAAAGACAGACGATGCAATAGTAGAAAAAACAGACAATTCAATAGTAGAAAAGACAGACGATGCAATAGTAGAAAAAACAGACAATGCAATAGTAGAAAAGACAGACGATGCAATTGTAGAAAAGACAGACGATGCAATAGTAGAAAAGACAGACGATGCAATAGTAGAAAAGACAGACGATGCAATAGTAGAAAAGACAGACGATGCAATAGTAGAAAAGACAGACGATGCAATAGTAGAAAAGACAGACGATGCAATAGTAGAAAAGACAGACGATGCAATAGTAGAAAAAACAGACTATCCAATAGTAGAAAAGACAGACGATGCAATAGTAGAAAAGACAGACGATGCAATAGTAGAAAAGACAGACGATGCAATAGTAGAAAAGACAGACGATGGTCGACAAAACACCACATACATTGGGCAACAAGAACCCTCTTAAAACCGTGAGATCAACTAGGGTGCTCGGGATTGATAAATACTGTCTGACCACTAGTGACAACAGTCGTGTTGCTGATAAACAATACGACCGTCATATTATATATGTTGTTATCTGAAATGGCCACATATACATTTTTCACATTATAATACAATTATTATTTATTAATCTTCTTTTATTTATATATGCGTAACTACTTTTTGATTTAACGAAGTAAAATTGAAAAAAAAAAACATTTACAGAAGTTTAATCTATCATGCTCGGCCTTTGCATTTTACAAATTTCGATATACAGTGATCATATCCGTAAACAACTTACTTGATTATAGCAACAATTGTTAATGATGTTAGTCATTAATGAATTAAACACATCACTGTTTCATGAGGAGGTTTTTGTGTTTTAACTTATACCTGTCTTCATCAGTAAATCACGACTACGCCTCTATATTAAGTTAAAAGAAACGGATTACCATTTTCTAGCATATTAACCACCTACATAATTATGCATTAAGCAATTAAAAAATCGATTATTCTCCACTAGATAAAGTATGTCGTGTTAAGTTGGCTGATTTTGAAAATGTGAGAAAAATTCGAAAATATTGTAGATTTTTGACAATTATATTATTATATTATTGTTATTGTTTGCTGCATATAACGCCATGTTTCACAATGTATCAGCCATATCGAGAAGTGCACAGTTTAATAAATGGTTGATTGATTGTTGTTTAATGTGAATAATATTTCAGCTATATTCAAGAATTTTCACAATATTGCAGTTATATCGTGGTGGTCAGTGTTATTGGTGGAGGAAACCAAGTCATTGGTCAGTGTTATTGGTGGAGGAAATCAAGTCACTGGTCAGTGTTATTGGTGGAGGAAATCAAGTCACTGGTCAGTGTTATTGGTGGAGGAAATCAAGTCACTGGTCAGTGTTATTGGTGGAGGAAACCAAGTCACTGGTCAGTGTTATTGGTGGAGGAAACCAAGTCACTGACAAACGCAATATTTGTAAACAAATAAGTTAAAGGTACCATAACCGGTAGTATGTTTCCCAAGAACAATCAATTAGAGATGAAGATTCGAACATGAGATACATGAAGTACATGATTGATTGATTACCCGCTGTTTAACCCACAGTAAGCAGTATTTCAGCTATATATATGATGAGAAGAAGTTTACGGACATTATGTCAAGTAGGTGGAAAGGTGTCATTTTGACTTGCCAACCCACAATTATTTTGATTGTGCCTTGTGTTTTACATGTACGTACATGGTTGATTGATTGGTGTTGAATGCCACCTTTAGCAGTAGTTCAGCTATATCGTGGCGTGAACATATACATACATGGTTGATTGATTGGTGTTGACCACCAACTTCGGTAGTATTACAGCTATATCGTGGCGTGAACATATACATACATGGTTGATTGATTGGTGTTGACCACCAACTTCGGTAGTATTACAGCTATATCGTGGCGTGAACATATACATACATGGTTGATTGATTGGTGTTGACCACCAACTTCGGTAGTATTACAGCTATATCGTGGCGTGAACATATACATACATGGTTGATTGATTGGTGTTGACCACCAACTTCGGTAGTATTACAGCTATATCGTGGCGTGAACATATACATACATGGTTGATTGATTGGTGTTGACCACCAACTTCGGTAGTATTACAGCTATATCGTGGCGTTAACATGTACGTACACGGAGAATGGCAAAAATAATGCATTAATTAATATTCTACTGAAGTGAAATATATTTGCTTATCCTATAATTTGATTGGTTAATCAAGTCGGGGATATGAGCCCGTATCCCGGTGGTAGTGCCGGGGATATGGACTGGATGTTTTTTTTTGTAAAATGGCGTCTCATCATCGCTTCATATTATTACTCATTTTGAACAATAAGTTACAATTAAAAAAAATGATAAAAGCAATTTGTTTGTAAGGACCCCCCCCCCCCCTTTTCCGTTCCGATATTAATTTTGCTTTAATCTAGATTTGTCCAGAAAATCGTCACTGTTTGTGAGAGTATTTTTATAGTGCTAGTTTAATCGGATAATTGTTCATATTAATTGAATTGATTGATTGTTATTTAATATATTACATATACCATACATCCTCTACCCCGGGGTTTCGTCGGTGATTAAGTATTTTGAATGAAGCGCTAAGCTTTAGAATATTAAAAGATATGTGTACACATCCATAACACAGATCGATTAAATAGTTATTAATAAAACAAAACATGACACAAATAATTACATTAAATACGTGTAATGGTATATAAGAGGTACATATTACATATTAACGAATGATTGTTGTTTAATGTCAAGTGAGCAGTGTCTGCAGCTAAATTAATGAAGAGAACACGCTTAAACTGCATTGTTGACATAAGTTACACGACTACTGAAGCAAAACCTCGTTACCCTTCCAGAGTTTAACCGGCTTTCAGTGGGGGCACGTGCTACTCAATCGTTCGTTTTTTCTATGTAATATGTTCTGGATCATTGTTTGTCTTTTTCTTTTGTTTCAAACGGATTTATGACAATAGTAACACGACGGGTGCCACTTGTTGAACATGAGCGGCTAACCCTACCCGAGCACGCGAGTTCACCCCGATATTAGTGGGATTTGTGTTAGTCAACCTTTAGTGTTATGTGTAGTGTTTTGTGAATAATTGTTGGTCGATTTGTCTTTTGGTCATTGTATTGACGGTCTTTGATCTATGACTTCTGATTACCTCTTTAATATCTTCAGACTATTCATTTCACTTTCATTGTTATAAAAGTATTGAAACTATTCTTATGAAAAGGGAATAGCAACATTTCATAGCAACAACACAGTACTGGACTAAACCAAATACTTCTTCTCTAGGCAATAGGCATGTCCAGTAAGTGTTCGTATGTCCCCTTACTCATTATGTCTTATTCGAAGTAACGAAGGTCATGTGGTACATAGGATAATCAATCTGTAACGGTCAAAATAAACGGTAATATTTGTAATTAACACTACACTAAATGTAGAACATTAGATTAGAATGTCAATTTGATGTCTGGCTAAACGCAATAGGTACTGTAATTGAACCCTCCTTAAACTAATTATACTTGGATGACACAAAATATCTGGTCTAGTATCAATGTTCATCGTAATTAATTTGCTTTGTTTTCAATCATTTGAAATGAAAGCGTTTTTTGTCTATAAATGTTTGATTTCATTCCCAAAGTTTAGTAGAAAGGTTCATTATGGCATAACAGTAACAATTCGTGTGTATTACCTCATCTATGTAACACGATTAAGGTAATAGAGGGGTATTGACAATATATATTAGGATCCCTTAATTTGTAATCTTTGATGGCTTGTCTAGACACTGTAATAAGAGTGTATTGTTCTGTTGGTCATTTCGTGGTTATGTCTGTATCAGAACGAATGGGATGTCATTATTAGGTTCCACGAGACTAGACTTTCAACATCATCAAAGGTACGGGATTGGATGTCATTATTAGGTTCCACGAGACTAGACTTTCAACATCATCAAAGGTACTGTGATATATGTTCACAACAAATCATAAACGTCATATAGCTATAAACAATTCAGAACATTGTCTGTTGTGTGAATGTGATGATGTCCTTATATCAGGAATTTCCAAAAAGTACTTTGTCCAGATGGTTGATATAGAATGTAGGCTATCAAACTGGTGTATGAATCATATACATTACTGGCTCTACAGATGTAGATGAGGAAGATATAGAACTGGTGTATGATTCATATGCATAACGCGCTCTACAAATGTAACAAATATATCATACACTAGACAACACATCAGTGATACAAAACAGCACTCAGGGGCTCGGGTGGCTCAATGAGTTAGGTCGTTGGATCTAACAGCTCATACAAGCCTATCACCAATACGGCGTGGGTTCGCGCCCAGCTTTGTAAATTACAAAAAAGGTGCACTCGACTCGCAGCCGCAAGTGATATAGTTTACCAGTTTATTGCCCATGGTTGGTGATTCTCTCCGGGTACTCCGGCTTCCTCCCCCACTAAAACTGGTGGCCATGATATAGCTGAAATATTGCTGAAAGTGGCGTTAAAACACCCCCCAAACAAATTCAACCAATCAATCAGAAGAGCACAAAGATAAAAACAAAACAAACAAAAAAACCCCGCCTAAATCATGGCAATTTCACAAGAACTCTCGCCTAAACAAATGCAGTGTGGACATTGACATATTTACGCACTATTGATTGTCCCGCTGTTTACCGCAATATACACGCATGTCGATTAGGATGGCATCATGCATAAAAATGCTTATTTGTTGACGACTTATTCACATCATGAATATAGCCGATATAAAGCTTACATGTCTTTTAACAACACACCATCAACATTGATTGCAATTACATTTTACAAAAGAAGTATATTTTTCAAGATTCGTGCTTGTCAACTTATCGATCTCGTGTTATTTTCCGTAATTTCATCTTGTAGCCGGTCCGGTAAGTTTTCGAGTTGTAAGGAACATCCGGAGATTTTCGCAAGATCGTTGAAAAAATGCCAAACACGAGTGACATAAGTGGTACGATTATTGCTTATTTTATCCTTTTCCCAGAAAAGCGAATGAATCAGCACCTTCTTTTAGCTATTATATATGTATTGGTTTACCTGAATCAAGCATGCATCCCTCATTGTTGTTTTTTGTCTTGAAAATCTCGCTTTTTGAAATTCGACATTTTCAATACATAATTGTCGAAGTTACGACCAGCCGTGACTTAAACATGCATGTACGGTGAGGAGAAGCGGTCACCAAGTAATGGTACGGCTGTAACCCACGATAGGGAGCATTTGTTTTGATAGTTATGATCACGTTGGTTGTATCAAATAATCAAACGGAAAGTTCCAAGGACGGACAAAGTGCATGTACAAGTGGGAATATGATCCTGTTTTCATACGCATCAATACAATTAAAATTTCATTTTCCCTAAAGAATTAATCATGATTATTTCTTCAGCTGAAACATCCTTGATATGAATAAAACAAAATGGTGAAAAGGGGGAGGGTCTGTCAATATTCAGGTAAGACGCATAAAAGGGGGAGGGTCTGTCAATATTCAGGTAAGACGCATAAAAGGGGGAGGGTCTGTCAATATGCAGGTAAGACGCATAAAAGGGGGAGGGTCTGTCAATATTCAGGTAAGACGCATAAAAGGGGGAGGGTCTGTCAATATTCAGGTAAGACGCATAAAAGGGGGAGGGTCTGTCAATATGCAGGTAAGACGCATAAAAGGGGGAGGGTCTGTCAATATGCAGGTAAGACGCATAAAAGGGGGAGGGTCTGTCAATATGCAGGTAAGACGCATAAAAGGGGGAGGGTCTGTCAATATGCAGGTAAGACGCATAAAAGGGGTAGGGTCTGTCAATATGCAGGTAAGACGCATAAAAGGGGGAGGGTCTGTCAATATGCAGGTAAGACGCATAAAAGGGGGAGGGTCTGTCAATATGCAGGTAAGACGCATAAAAGGGGGAGGGTCTGTCAATATGCAGGTAAGACGCATAAAAGGGGGAGGGTCTGTCAATATGCAGGTAAGACGCATAAAAGGGGGAGGGTCTGTCAATATTCAGGTAAGACGCATAAAAGGGGGAGGGTCTGTCAATATGCAGGTAAGACGCATAAAAGGGGGAGGGTCTGTCAATATTCAGGTAAGACGCATAAAAGGGGGAGGGTCTGTCAATATTCAGGTAAGACGCATAAAAGCAAATTATCAGAAGAAAGTTTGAGATCAACTGATAATTTTCTTTTAATACATTTGAATGATATTTAGATTTTTTTTTAAAACAAAGTGATTGTTTAGTGGCAAACTACACCAGCGAAGCCAAACATCCTTGAATACTGAGTGGCAATAAAATAAAATCGAAGGTACTGTCCAGTATTCAAGAAATCGAAAGTCGAGTAACAAAGACAAAGCCAATTATGTAAATAAAGCAATAGACAAACAAGAAAGGACAAATCACACATCAACAAAGACAACACTGAGAAACTTAAAATAGAACAACTGGGACAAAACAGAGGTGAACTCAGGTGCTCCTGAA
Organism: Bathymodiolus brooksi; assembly: GCA_963680875.1. NCBI lineage: Eukaryota > Metazoa > Mollusca > Bivalvia > Mytilida > Modiolidae > Bathymodiolus > Bathymodiolus brooksi. Next base: position 2,775,986 of record OY804576.1, read on the forward strand.
GGGTAAGCTCGGCACCCGCCAAGTTACTCTTTTATAAGAAGTCTAATCCGGTAAGTCTAATTCAGGAGGAAACTAAAGAGATCAACTGTCATTTGGGTAACGGGAACTCCATACCTGTCCACCAATTCGTGATGGCAACCAATATAGGACAGACCAACTAACATCTGTACACTTTTCAATTGTGTTCCCTATAGGTATTAGTTTGCATGTTTTGAACATGTTGAATATGTTCATGGTGTAAATTATAATTATCAGATTATTGGAATTATTTGAAATATGTAGTAAACTGTTTTCCATACTCATACTTGCATATTTGAGGAGAAAAAAACTTATGGCATGCTTTTGCATGATTATTATGGTGTGGTCTTATAACTCTACCCATTCAGACATGTCAGATGTGGATCAAGGATTATGGTGTGGTCTTATAACTCTACCCATTCAGACATGTCAGATGTGGATCAAGGATTATGGTGTGGTCTTATAACTCTACCCATTCAGACATGTCAGATGTGGATCAAGGATTATGGTGTGGTCTTATAACTCTACCCATTCAGACATGTCAGATGTGGATCAAGGATTATGGTGTGGTCTTATAACTCTACCCATTCAGACATGTCAGATGTGGATCAAGGATTATGGTGTGGTCTTATAACTCTACCCATTCAGACATGTCAGATGTGGATCAAGGATTATGGTGTGGTCTTATAACTCTACCCATTCAGACATGTCAGATGTGGATCAAGGATTATGGTGTGGTCTTATAACTCTACCCATTCAGACATGTCAGATGTGGATCAAGGATTATGGTGTGGTCTTATAACTCTACCCATTCAGACATGTCAGATGTGGATCAAGGATTATGGTGTGGTCTTATAACTCTACCCATTCAGACATGTCAGATGTGGATCAAGGATTATGGTGTGGTCTTATAACTCTACCCATTCAGACATGTCAGATGTGGATCAAGGATTATGGTGTGGTCTTATAACTCTACCCATTCAGACATGTCAGATGTGGATCAAGGATTATGGTGTGGTCTTATAACTCTATCCATTCAGACATGTCAAATGTGGATCAAGGATTATGGTGTGGTCTTATAACTCTACCCATTCAGACATGTCAGATGTGGATCAAGGATTATGGTGTGGTCTTATAACTCTACCCATTCAGACATGTCAGATGTGGATCAAGGATTATGGTGTGGTCTTATAACTCTACCCATTCAGACATGTCAGATGTGGATCAAGGATTATGGTGTGGTCTTATAACTCTACCCATTCAGACATGTCAGATGTGGATCAAGGATTATGGTGTGGTCTTATAACTCTACCCATTCAGACATGTCAGATGTGGATCAAGGATTATGGTGTGGTCTTATAACTCTACCCATTCAGACATGTCAGATGTGGATCAAGGATTATGGTGTGGTCTTATAACTCTACCCATTCAGACATGTCAGATGTGGATCAAGGATTATGGTGTGGTCTTATAACTCTACCCATTCAGACATGTCAGATGTGGATCAAGGATTATGGTGTGGTCTTATAACTCTACCCATTCAGACATGTCAGATGTGGATCAAGGATTATGGTGTGGTCTTATAACTCTACCCATTCAGACATGTCAGATGTGCATCAAATATTATGGTGTGGTCTTATAACTCTACCCATTCAGACATGTCAGATGTGGATCAGGGATTATAGTGTGGTCTTATAACTCTATCCATTCAGACATGTCAGATGTGGATCAAGGATTATGGTGTGGTCTTATAACTCTATCCATTCAGACATGTCAGATGTGGATCAAGGATTATGGTGTGGTCTTATAACTCTACCCATTCAGACATGTCAGATGTGGATCAAGGATTATGGTGTGGTCTTATAACTCTACCCATTCAGACATGTCAGATGTGGATCAAGGATTATGGTGTGGTCTTATAACTCTATCTATTCAGACATGTCAGATGTGGATCAAGGATTATGGTGTGGTCTTATAACTCTACCCATTCAGACATGTCAGATGTGGATCAAGGATTATGGTGTGGTCTTATAACTCTACCCATTCAGACATGTCAGATGTGGATCAAGGATTATGGTGTGGTCTTATAACTCTACCCATTCAGACATGTCAGATGTGGATCAAGGATTATGGTGTAGTCTTATAACTCTACCCATTCAGACATGTCAGATGTGGATCAAGGATTATGGTGTGGTCTTATAACTCTATCCATTCAGACATGTCAAATGTGGATCAAGGAATATGGTGTGGTCTTATAGCTCTACCCATTCAGATATGTCAGATGTGGATCAAGGATTATGGTGTGGTCTTATAACTCTACCCATTCAGACATGTCAGATGTGGATCAAGGATTATGGTGTGGTCTTATAACTCTACCCATTCAGACATGTCAGATGTGGATCAAGGATTATGGTGTGGTTTTATAGCTCTACCCATTCAGACATGTCAGATGTGGATCAAGGATTATGGTGTGGTCTTATAACTCTACCCATTCAGAAATGTCAGATGTGGATCAAGGATTATGGTGTGGTCTTATAACTCTACCCATTCAGACATGTCAGATGTGGATCAAGGATTATGGTGTGGTCTTATAACTCTACCCATTCAGACATGTCAGATGTGGATCAAGGATTATGGTGTGGTCTTATAACTCTACCCATTCAGACATGTCAGATGTGGATCAAGGATTATGGTGTGGTCTTATAACTCTACCCATTCAGACATGTCAGATGTGGATCAAGGATTATGGTGTGGTCTTATAACTCTACCCATTCAGACATGTCAGATGTGGATCAAGGATTATGGTGTGGTCTTATAACTCTACCCATTCAGACATGTCAGATGTGGATCAAGGATTATGGTGTGGTCTTATAACTCTACCCATTCAGACATGTCAGATGTGGATCAAGGATTATGGTGTGGTCTTATAACTCTACCCATTCAGACATGTCAGATGTGGATCAAGGATTATGGTGTGGTCTTATAGCTTTATCCATTCAGACATGTCAGATGTGGATCAAGGATTATGGTGTGGTCTTATAACTCTACCCATTCAGACATGTCAGATGTGGATCAAGGATTATGGTGTGGTCTTATAACTCTACCCATTCAGACATGTCAGATGTGGATCAAGGATTATGGTGTAGTCTTATAACTCTACCCATTCAGACATGTCAGATGTGGATCAAGGATTATGGTGTGGTCTTATAACTCTATCCATTCAGACATGTCAAATGTGGATCAAGGATTATGGTGTGGTCTTATAACTCTACCCATTCAGACATGTCAGATGTGGATCAAGGATTATGGTGTGGTCTTATAACTCTACCCATTCAGACATGTCAGATGTGGATCAAGGATTATGGTGTGGTCTTATAACTCTACCCATTCAGACATGTCAGATGTGGATCAAGGATTATGGTGTGGTCTTATAACTCTACCCATTCAGACATGTCAGATGTGGATCAAGGATTATGGTGTGGTCTTATAACTCTACCTATTCAGACATGTCAGATGTGGATCAAGGATTATGGTGTGGTCTTATAACTCTACCCATTCAGACATGTCAGATGTGGATCAAGGATTATGGTGTGGTCTTATAACTCTACCCATTCAGACATGTCAGATGTGGATCAAGGATTATGGTGTGGTCTTATAACTCTACCCATTCAGACATGTCAGATGTGGATCAAGGATTATGGTGTGGTCTTATAACTCTACCCATTCAGAAATGTCAGATGTGGATCAAGGATTATGGTGTGGTCTTATAACTCTACCCATTCAGACATGTCAGATGTGGATCAAGGATTATGGTGTGGTCTTATAACTCTACCCTTTCAGACATGTCAGATGTGGATCAAGGATTATGGTGTGGTCTTATAACTCTACCCATTCAGACATGTCAGATGTGGATCAAGGATTATGGTGTGGTCTTATAACTCTACCCATTCAGACATGTCAGATGTGGATCAAGGATTATGGTGTGGTCTTATAACTCTACCCATTCAGACATGTCAGATGTGGATCAAGGATTATGGTGTGGTCTTATAACTCTACCCATTCAGACATGTCAGATGTGGATCAAGGATTATGGTGTGGTCTTATAACTCTACCCATTCAGACATGTCAGATGTGCATCAAATATTATGGTGTGGTCTTATAACTCTACCCATTCAGACATGTCAGATGTGGATCAAGGATTATGATGTGGTCTTATAACTCTACCCATTCAGACATGTCAGATGTGGATCAAGGATTATGGTGTGGTCTTATAACTTTATCCATTCAGACATGTCAAATGTGGATCAAGGATTATGGTGTGGTCTTATAACTCTACCCATTCAGACATGTCAGATGTGGATCAAGGATTATGGTGTGGTCTTATAACTCTACCCATTCAGACATGTCAGATGTGGATCAAGGATTATGGTGTGGTCTTATAACTCTACCCATTCAGACATGTCAGATGTGGATCAAGGATTATGGTGTGGTCTTATAACTCTACCCATTCAGACATGTCAGATGTGGATCAAGGATTATGGTGTGGTCTTATAACTCTACCCATTCAGACATGTCAGATGTGGATCAAGGATTATGGTGTGGTCTTATAACTCTACCCATTCAGACATGTCAGATGTGGATCAAGGATTATGGTGTGGTCTCATAACTCTACCCATTCAGACATGTCAGATGTGGATCAAGGATTATGGTGTGGTCTTATAACTCTACCAATTCAGACATGTCAGATGTAGATCAAGGATTATGGTGTGGTCTTATAACTCTACCCATTCAGACATGTCAGATGTGGATCAAGGATTATGGTGTGGTCTTATAACTCTACCCATTCAGACATGTCAGATGTGGATCAAGGATTATGGTGTGGTCTTATAACTCTACCCATTCAGACATGTCAGATGTGGATCAAGGATTATGGTGTGGTCTTATAACTCTACCCATTCAGACATGTCAGATGTGGATCAAGGATTATGGTGTAGTCTTATAACTCTACCCATTCAGACATGTCAGATGTGGATCAAGGATTATGGTGTGGTCTTATAACTCTATCCATTCAGACATGTCAGATGTGGATCAAGGATTATGGTGTGGTCTTATAACTCTACCCATTCAGACATGTCAGATGTGGATCAAGGATTATGGTGTGGTCTTATAACTCTACCCATTCAGACATGTCAGATGTGGATCAAGGATTATGGTGTGGTCTTATAGCTCTACCCATTCAGACATGTCAGATGTGGATCAAGGATTATGGTGTGGTCTTATAACTCTACCTATTCAGACATGTCAGATGTGGATCAAGGATTATGGTGTGGTCTTATAACTCTACCCATTGAGACATGTCAGATGTGGATCAAGGATTATGGTGTGGTCTTATAACTCTACCCATTCAGACATGTCAGATGTGGATCAAGGATTATGGTGTGGTCTTATAACTCTACCCATTCAGACATGTCAGATGTGGATCAAGGATTATGGTGTGGTCTTATAACTCTACCCATTCAGAAATGTCAGATGTGGATCAAGGATTATGGTGTGGTCTTATAACTCTACCCATTCAGACATGTCAGATGTGGATCAAGGATTATGGTGTGGTCTTATAACTCTACCCTTTCAGACATGTCAGATGTGGATCAAGGATTATGGTGTGGTCTTATAACTCTACCCATTCAGACATGTCAGATGTGGATCAAGGATTATGGTGTGGTCTTATAACTCTACCCATTCAGACATGTCAGATGTGGATCAAGGATTATGGTGTGGTCTTATAACTCTACCCATTCAGACATGTCAGATGTGGATCAAGGATTATGGTGTGGTCTTATAACTCTACCCATTCAGACATGTCAGATGTGGATCAAGGATTATGGTGTGGTCTTATAACTCTACCCATTCAGACATGTCAGATGTGCATCAAATATTATGGTGTGGTCTTATAACTCTACCCATTCAGACATGTCAGATGTGGATCAAGGATTATGATGTGGTCTTATAACTCTACCCATTCAGACATGTCAGATGTGGATCAAGGATTATGGTGTGGTCTTATAACTTTATCCATTCAGACATGTCAAATGTGGATCAAGGATTATGGTGTGGTCTTATAACTCTACCCATTCAGACATGTCAGATGTGGATCAAGGATTATGGTGTGGTCTTATAACTCTACCCATTCAGACATGTCAGATGTGGATCAAGGATTATGGTGTGGTCTTATAACTCTACCCATTCAGACATGTCAGATGTGGATCAAGGATTATGGTGTGGTCTTATAATTCTACCCATTCAGACATGTCAGATGTGGATCAAGGATTATGGTGTGGTCTTATAACTCTACCCATTCAGACATGTCAGATGTGGATCAAGGATTATGGTGTGGTCTTATAACTCTACCCATTCAGACATGTCAGATGTGGATCAAGGATTATGGTGTGGTCTCATAACTCTACCCATTCAGACATGTCAGATGTGGATCAAGGATTATGGTGTGGTCTTATAACTCTACCAATTCAGACATGTCAGATGTAGATCAAGGATTATGGTGTGGTCTTATAACTCTACCCATTCAGACATGTCAGATGTGGATCAAGGATTATGGTGTGGTCTTATAACTCTACCCATTCAGACATGTCAGATGTGGATCAAGGATTATGGTGTGGTCTTATAATTCTACCCATTCAGACATGTCAGATGTGGATCAAGGATTATGGTGTGGTCTTATAACTCTACCCATTCAGACATGTCAGATGTGGATCAAGGATTATGGTGTAGTCTTATAACTCTACCCATTCAGACATGTCAGATGTGGATCAAGGATTATGGTGTGGTCTTATAACTCTATCCATTCAGACATGTCAGATGTGGATCAAGGATTATGGTGTGGTCTTATAACTCTACCCATTCAGACATGTCAGATGTGGATCAAGGATTATGGTGTGGTCTTATAACTCTACCCATTCAGACATGTCAGATGTGGATCAAGGATTATGGTGTGGTCTTATAGCTCTACCCATTCAGACATGTCAGATGTGGATCAAGGATTATGGTGTGGTCTTATAACTCTACCCATTCAGACATGTCAGATGTGGATCAAGGATTATGGTGTGGTCTTATAACTCTACCCATTCAGACATGTCAGATGTGGATCAAGGATTATGGTGTGGTCTTATAACTCTACCCATTCAGACATGTCAGATGTGGATCAAGGATTATGGTGTGGTCTTATAACTCTACCCATTCAGACATGTCAGATGTGGATCAAGGATTATGGTGTGGTCTTATAACTCTACCCATTCAGACATGTCAGATGTGGATCAAGGATTATGGTGTGGTCTTATAACTCTACCCATTCAGACATGTCAGATGTGGATCAAGGATTATGGTGTGGTCTTATAACTCTACCCATTCAGACATGTCAGATGTGGATCAAGGATTATGGTGTGGTCTTATAACTCTACCCATTCAGACATGTCAGATGTGCATCAAATATTATGGTGTGGTCTTATAACTCTACCCATTCAGACATGTCAGATGTGGATCAAGGATTATGGTGTGGTCTTATAACTCTACCCATTCAGACATGTCAGATGTGGATCAAGGATTATGGTGTGGTCTTATAACTTTATCCATTCAGACATGTCAGATGTGGATCAAGGATTATGGTGTGGTCTTATAACTCTACCCATTCAGACATGTCAGATGTGGATCAAGGATTATGGTGTGGTCTTATAACTCTACCCATTCAGACATGTCAGATGTGGATCAAGGATTATGGTGTGGTCTTATAACTCTACCCATTCAGACATGTCAGATGTGGATCAAGGATTATGGTGTGGTCTTATAACTCTACCCATTCAGACATGTCAGATGTGGATCAAGGATTATGGTGTGGTCTTATAACTCTACCCATTCAGACATGTCAGATGTGGATCAAGGATTATGGTGTGGTCTTATAACTCTACCCATTCAGACATGTCAGATGTGGATCAAGGATTATGGTGTGGTCTTATAACTCTACCCATTCAGACATGTCAGATGTGGATCAAGGATTATGGTGTGGTCTTATAACTCTACCCATTCAGACATGTCAGATGTGGATCAAGGATTATGGTGTGGTCTTATAACTCTACCCATTCAGACATGTCAGATGTGGATCAAGGATTATGGTGTGGTCTTATAACTCTACCCATTCAGACATGTCAGATGTGGATCAAGGATTATGGTGTGGTCTTATAACTCTACCCATTCAGACATGTCAGATGTGCATCAAATATTATGGTGTGGTCTTATAACTCTACCCATTCAGACATGTCAGATGTGGATCAAGGATTATGGTGTGGTCTTATAACTCTACCCATTCAGACATGTCAGATGTGGATCAAGGATTATGGTGTGGTCTTATAACTTTATCCATTCAGACATGTCAGATGTGGATCAAGGATTATGGTGTGGTCTTATAACTCTACCCATTCAGACATGTCAGATGTGGATCAAGGATTATGGTGTGGTCTTATAACTCTACCCATTCAGACATGTCAGATGTGGATCAAGGATTATGGTGTGGTCTTATAACTCTACCTATTCAGACATGTCAGATGTGGATCAAGGATTATGGTGTGGTCTTATAACTCTACCCATTCAGACATGTCAGATGTGGATCAAGGATTATGGTGTGGTCTTATAACTCTACCCATTCAGACATGTCAGATGTGGATCAAGGATTATGGTGTGGTCTTATAACTCTACCCATTCAGACATGTCAGATGTGGATCAAGGATTATGGTGTGGTCTTATAACTCTACCAATTCAGACATGTCAGATGTAGATCAAGGATTATGGTGTGGTCTTATAACTCTACCCATTCAGACATGTCAGATGTGGATCAAGGATTATGGTGTGGTCTTATAACTCTACCCATTCAGACATGTCAGATGTGGATCAAGGATTATGGTGTGGTCTTATAACTCTACCCATTCAGACATGTCAGATGTGGATCAAGGATTATGGTGTGGTCTTATAACTCTACCCATTCAGACATGTCAGATGTGGATCAAGGATTATGGTGTGGTCTTATAACTCTACCCATTCAGACATGTCAGATGTGGATCAAGGATTATGGTGTGGTCTTATAACTCTACCCATTCAGACATGTCAGATGTGGATCAAGGATTATGGTGTGGTCTTATAACTATACCCATTCAGACATGTCAGATGTGGATCAAGGATTATGGTGTGGTCTTATAACTCTATCCATTCAGACATGTCAGATGTGGATCAAGGATTATGGTGTGGTCTTATAACTGTACCCATTCAGACATGTCAGATGTGGATCAAGGATTATGGTGTGGTCTTATAACTCTACCCATTCAGACATGTCAGATGTGGATCAAGGATTATGGTGTGGTCTTATAACTCTACCCATTCAGACATGTCAGATGTGGATCAAGAATTATGGTGTGGTCTTATAAATCTACCCATTCAGACATGTCAGATGTGGATCAAGGATTATGGTGTGGTGTTATAACTCTACCCATTCAGACATGTCAGATGTGGATAAAGGATTATGATGTGGTCTTATAACTCTACCCATTCAGACATGTCAGATGTGGATCAAGGATTATGGTGTGGTCTTATAACTCTACCCATTCAGACATGTCAGATGTGGATCAAGGATTATGGTGTGGTCTTATAACTCTACCCATTCAGACATGTCAGATGTGGATCAAGGATTATGGTGTGGTCTTATAACTCTACCCATTCAGACATGTCAGATGTGGATCAAGGATTATGGTGTGGTCTTATAACTCTACCCATTCAGACATGTCAGATGTGGATCAAGAATTATGGTGTGGTCTTATAACTCTACCCATTCAGACATGTCAGATGTGGATCAAGGATTATGGTGTGGTCTTATAACTCTATCCATTCAGACATGTCAGATGTGGATCAAGGATTATGGTGTGGTCTTATAACTGTACCCATTCAGACATGTCAGATGTGGATCAAGGATTATGGTGTGGTCTTATAACTCTACCCATTCAGACATGTCAGATGTGGATCAAGGATTATGGTGTGGTCTTATAACTCTACCCATTCAGACATGTCAGATGTGGATCAAGGATTATGGTGTGGGCTTATAACTCTACCAATTCAGACATGTCAGATGTAGATCAAGGATTATGGTGTGGTCTTATAACTCTACCCATTCAGACATGTCAGATGTGGATCAAGGATTATGGTGTGGTCTTATAACTCTACCCATTCAGACATGTCAGATGTGGATCAAGAATTATGGTGTGGTCTTATAACTCTACCCATTCAGACATGTCAGATGTGGATGAAGGATTATGGTGTGGTCTTATAACTCTACCCATTCAGACATGTCAGATGTGGATCAAGGATTATGGTGTGGTCTTATAACTCTACCCATTCAGACATGTCAGATGTGGATCAAGGATTATGGTGTGGTATTATAACTCTACCCATTCAGACATGTCAGATGTGGATCAAGGATTATGGTGTGGTCTTATAACTCTACCCATTCAGACATGTCAGATGTGGATCAAGGATTATGGTGTGGTCTTATAACTCTACCCATTCAGACTTGTCAGATGAGGATCAATGATTATGGTGTGGTCTTATAACTCTACCCATTCAGACATGTCAGATGTGGATCAAGGATTATGGTGTGGTCTTATAACTCTACCCATTCAGACATGTCAGATGTGGATCAAGGATTATGGTGTGGTCTTATAACTCTACCCATTCAGACATGTCAGATGTGGATCAAGGATTATGGTGTGGTCTTATAACTCTACCCATTCAGACATGTCAGATGTGGATCAAGGATTATGGTGTGGTCTTATAACTCTACCCATTCAGACTTGTCAGATGAGGATCAAGGATTATGGTGTGGTCTTATAACTCTACCCATTCAGACATGTCAGATGTGGATCAAGGATTATGGTGTGGTCTTATAACTCTACCCATTCAGACATGTCAGATGTGGATCAAGGATTATGGTGTGGTCTTATAACTCTACCCATTCAGACATGTCAGATGTGGATCAAGGATTATGGTGTGGTCTTATAACTCTACCCATTCAGACATGTCAGATGTGGATCAAGGATTATGGTGTGGTCTTATAACTCTACCCATTCAGACATGTCAGATGTGGATCAAGGATTACGGTGTGGTCTTATAACTCTACCCATTCAGACATGTCAGATGTGGATCAAGGATTATGGTGTGGTCTTATAACTCTACTCATTCAGACATGTCAGATGTGGATCAAGGATTATGGTGTGGTCTTATAACTCTACCCATTCAGACATGTCAGATGTGGATCAAGGATTATGGTGTGGTCTTATAACTCTACCCATTCAGACATGTCAGATGTAGATCAAGGATTATGGTGTGGTCTTATAACTCTACCCATTCAGACATGTCAGATGTGGATCAAGGATTATGGTGTGGTCTTATAACTCTACCCATTCAGACATGTCAGATGTGGATCAAGGATTATGGTGTGGTCTTATAGCTCTACCCATTCAGACATGTCAGATGTGGATCAAGGATTATGGTGTGGTCTTATAACTCTACCCATTCAGACATGTCAGATGTGGATCAAGGATTATGGTGTGGTCTTATAGCTCTACCCATTCAGACATGTCAGATGTGGATCAAGGATTATGGTGTGGTCTTATAACTCTACCCATTCAGACATGTCAGATGTGGATCAAGGATTATGGTGTGGTCTTATAACTCTACCCATTCAGACATGTCAGATGTGGATCAAGGATTATGGTGTGGTCTTATAACTCTACCCATTCTGACATGTCAGATGTGGATCAAGGATTATGGTGTGGTCTTATAGCTCTACCCATTCAGACATGTCAGATGTGGATCAAGGATTATGGTGTGGTCTTATAACTCTACCCATTCAGACATGTCAGATGTGGATCAAGGATTATGGTGTGGTCTTATAACTCTACCCATTCAGACATGTCAGATGTGGATCAAGGATTTGCATTTGATGGAGCATGGTGTGAAAAATTACCATGATTATGAAGTTGAGGAAATTTTCCTAATTTTTGCGTCATGAATTATACAATTTTACAATTAAAATTAACAATGACGGATGATGTCAGATGATGATGGACACCAAGTGTTGGCAAATTATTCAGAATGATACAATTTACAGAAATCAACAGAACCTTATCACACCTAATGATTAGCTAATTGGTTCTGGTTTCATTTTATTGCAGCATACATGTTTTCCGGGTTAAGTCCATATCTCATAAAGTATAAGACCTAGACTCACACTATTTGGTGCGTAGATGCCTTACTAGGTGTACATGTCATTTGACCATGACCTCATTTTTATGGTTGACTGACTTAGCAAATTGTCCGACCAGTTTTCGGGGTTAAGTCCATATCTCATAAAGTATAAGGTTTAAGCTCACAATATTTGGTTTGTAGATACCTCACTAGGAGTACATGTCAGTCTGGCACATGCCGTGTGACATTGACCACATTTTCATGGTTGACCGACCACAAATTATGTGACCAGTTTTCAGGGTTAAGTCCTTATCTCATACAGTATAAGGCCTAGACTCCCAATATTTGATGTGTAGATGTATCACTAGGAGTACATGTCAGTCTGTCATTTGGATCAAAGTACTCAGAATATCAGATGTGTCATTTTTTTATATGCAGTATTAGCATGTTTATTGTTATTTACATTTTTAATACAAATGTATTTTGTTTGACAGTGTATCTGTTAATTAGATATTAGTATATGAATTGCTTTGACAATTGATATTTTAAACATTTTTGTTGTATAATTGGAGATGCCATTCTGATATGCATAATATTGTGTTGATGTCTTGTATTTTTATTTTATATTTGATAGTAAGGTATGTTACTGTTAGTTGATTTATACCATTCTTGGGAAAATGCTGTTTATATGTTATACTGTATACATTTAATTTTTTGATATTGTTATTGACCGGTAAGGGGACCAGATTTGTTATTTTTAAAGGCTAACGAATTCTGTTAAAAATACTTTATATATCATTTGTCAAGCTTTATTGGCAATTTCATTATGGATGATCAAATATATATTTTGTGTCAATACTTCATCTGTGTAAAAAACTATTTCTGTTAAGCACTTGCCTCAATGGATCTTTTTGTTGGGGGTATTTTTACATTTGTTGTATATTTAGTTGAAGACATGTCCCTCTTCCTTGCATAAGAAGTGCCAATGGGGTAAAGGGAAGACAAAATATAATACTGTATATTCAGAAATTTTTGCATGCATGCATTTAATATTGTGATTCCTGGTCTGTTCCAGATAAGTCATGGGAAATTAATAATAATAATAACAATAAATAAATTAATAATGTTAATTGGATCCATGAAATATTTCCATAAAACTCTATACAGATAAATTCAAAATTCAAGTTATAATTATTGTGATTCGAGTCCAGTTGCATGGTGTGCAATAATAAAAACATTGCAATCATTTCTGAATTTACAATAGTAAATGCCCTACTGAAATTGATGAAAACAAAATCAATCTTGCATAACAGTATTCACACAAATAAGATAACAGTAATAACAAACATCGATGTTGAATAAAATGATTTTGGAGAGTTTCATAGATCTAAAATACGGAGAAATATGTCAAGCAAAAATACTTTTGTCAAGTTCATTCATTGGAACAAGGCCTTTATATGTACATGATAGTCACATTCCAATTCAGCTCCACCTCCAGCTGTGTTGTGATCATTCGTGTTCCTCCTAAATCTTTGGAATATATGAGGGTTCTGGCTCTCTTCAACTTCATCAGTGAATGTATATGTTACTTCCTGTGCAAGTCTACGACTTCGCAGTTCTCGAATGCTTTGCAGAGGTTAGCAGGTACTCTACCAACTTGATGACCTTCATAAAATAAAAAATCCATTTTAATAAAATGATTAGGGCTTTATCTGTATTTGTGTTTGAATATGAGAATGTTGCAAATTGTCTACACTTTCCTGTTTATATGGAGACTTCCAATCTGTGATGGTCACTAAATTACACAATCACGACCAGTATTCTCATGATGATCCCATTCCTTTTGTATAAATATTGTTATGATGATGTACATGGCAGAGGGTATCAGGAATATCAATGTAATCATGTTGTAAGTACAAGGGTATTGTCTTGCTTACTAGTATTTCAACTTGCTCATAAATATCGGTGGTTATAGACCTACCTGCAACATCTGGGACTGTCTGTTGCCTTGGATGTCTTCTATTTGCATGTCTGGTAACATGATTTTGCAGTTCAACTAGAATGGCCTCGATTCTTGGTACAACCACTCGAACAGCATATGGATCAGATGGGTTGTTATCCTCATTTTCAACTTGTAAATTGATACCTACTGATGGGCGAATATGGAAATGGTGGTAACCTTTAAATGACCACTGTATTTTGACTATACGCATTTGATCATTCATCATGTTCATAACTAACATGACTAATGTGATCAGGTGATGATCTACACTTTTCTGGGAGTATTAATACCTTCATCATGTTATGGGTATCCATCACTTTGTAGGTGATGGCACACCATAACTGTTTTAAAAATATAATAAAATAAACTCTCCCTAAAATCATTCCACCAGGTGGCATTGTTAACAGTAAAGGTGATGGATAACCATTACCTAAGAATAGGACTAAATTGATGGCTATGCATCAGAGTGTTAAGTGATGGCTAGCCATAAGATCCAAGACTGATAAACACTACATTCGACCATAGTGCCTCACGATCAAGTGTAAGTTGTATTCAACGACGTAGCTACCTTCATTGCTTCATGGAAATAACGGCATCCGCGTGATAAACATTAGTATAATATCGCTAAGGCATACCCGACCACGGCATTGGACATTCCAGCACTGTTAACAAACTGCTACACATGTCCTAGGAAATTATTTGATGTAATATATAATAAAATATACTGTAATTATAATAGCATTTCCCATTATCTACATTGCTAGATCACAGATATAGTAGATACTTGTTCGATCAACATAGTAGTTCGTCTCATTAATAAAAGTTTCATGAACAATATGTGTGGGCAAACATAAATGATATCATATTACAATTATGTAGTTTGTCAACGTTGATTACTTGACATAAAATGTCAAAGTAATTTTCTGTCATTTCATGTGAACAGGAATTTCTCAATTTGATAAAATAAAATAAAAGTTTTATTTTGTCATTGCATATTCTTATATATTAAACAAAACGTGTTGTTAGTTCTGAGGCATATACTTTGTCCGTCGTGAAAGTGATTTCATGGTATATAGAATTACTTAATACAATTGTAAATTTCATTTGGTCCTTACATGTACTTATATATTAAACACATAAGGGTAATAAAAAAATTACCGAACTCCGAACAATCTTACAAAGGGAAAGTCAAAACTCATAATCATATAAACAGACAAAATCAGTGAAAAACCGGAAAACTGTGAAAACGTAATGACCCTGACTTGGTACAAGCATTTCTAAAGAAATGGTGGGTTGAATCAGATTTTAAAGTGCCAAACCTCCCCCTTTCATTACGGCTCAAAGTTTCCGGCTGTCACTATAACAGTATTTATAACAATGCTTGAACAAAACAGGTAAAACAGCTGTCAAAGCAGCACCAAACTCAGTGAAGTAAATGTCAAAGACACTTTTACGTCACACATTGATAACAAAATATTTTTGATATTTTTGTTGACACGTTATCTTTATACATTTTCACTATATGAAAATCCATCGTTTATAATCTTTTCTGCAAAGACGGAATATATTTCGACAAGATCTTGGTATCGGAATATAAACTTGTTAAGAGATCGAATAAGGCGAATCTTTGTATAGCCCTGGTCCAGTAGCCTGTTTCTCAGATGAAGATGACGTTTCAGGAAATCAGAATAATTGCTACTGGCCCTTGCATAGCGAATCAATTGCGAGATGTAAACACCATATGCAGGAGAAGCTGGTATATTGCTGCACATATTTGGAAAATGTATGATTTTAAAATTGAAGTCGTCCTGCTTATCATAAATTTTAGTACTGATTTGACCACTGTCGTCAAATTCGAGGTATAAGTCCAAAAATGATGCGGACGAAGCGGTATCTGTGGTCTCTTTAACTTCCAGCTCTGGAGGATATATCAATGGAAAAATTCTGCAAATCTAGAATTATTGATAGATAAAACGTCATCAATATACCTGTATGTGAAATTAAAGGCTCTAGCCTCATGCATCTTCTTATCTTTTACAAGCTTTTGAAGAAACTCCGACTCATATGAGTATAAAAATAAATCGGCTAGAAGAGGGGCACAATTCGTACCCATTGGTATGCCGACGACCTGCTGAAACAGTATCCCTCCAAAGGAGACAAATATGTTATCGATGAGGAACTCCAACATACTGATCACTTGTTCCTCGGAGTAACATGTTTTACCTTTTGGAATTTTGTTTGAAAAATATGTGGAATTGTAGCCTAACACAACAAATGTTGAGCCATAGTTTCTATGACTGAATGCTTTGTGAATTGTTTCTTTTAAGCGGGTTTTTAATTTGTCATGCGGTAGGGTGATATATAGAGTTGAAAAATGCTGTTGTTAGTTGTAGGACACGTACGTACGTACTTTGTCCGTCGTGAAAGTAATAGCAAGGTTGTGGAATGGACTAATTAATTTTAGTTCACTTTAAGTAAATTATTATATTTGATTAATCAATATTGTTCAACGCGACACTAACTAAAACATCGACTTCCTTTGTTTTGATTAGAAGGAAGAAGAGTTGGAAGATACCAAAGAGGTAATCAGAATAATCTGTATATCGAAGAAGAACAAACAACACAATGGCCAAAAGAAAAAATACCAAAGAACGACCTACAAAACATACACATAAAACTAAAGATCGAGAAACACGAACCAACTAAAAACCGGGGGGTGAACTCATGTGTAAGCAGCTCCTGCTCCACTAGTGGCACCCGTCGTGTTATTCTAAGCTCTGAAGGTTTTACAGCACATAATGACGGGGTATTTGTTTTGATCCTATTGTTTCTGTAAAGAGGGATAATTATATAGCAACAATATTGCATGACGTAGATGGCAATGAAATTAAAGTTAGCACAGATGCATTTATATCTATTATAACATTTGATTGGCTAAAGGTTTGCGTAGTATGCACAGCTACGGTTCTTCTTTAAACTAGACGCCATCTTAAGCTCTTAAAAATTCAACATATTGATAAGTCTAATATAGCAAAATATAAGAATATCGATTACCTCTAAACTAGTCTTTATGATATGTTGTCCATGTTTGAAACAGCAAACAGAGTGTAAAAGCTCCCACAGTTTACATTGTGCTATCAGAGTGATGTTTTTATTTGACGTTTAAAGGGTATAGACGTCAAATACATTTCGCTGAGCTTCCGTTAATGTCAATTGTAGAAACACAATAACAACTCAATTTGTACATGTGTTTAATATTGCACTAGAATGGAGATAACATCATTGTATTATCTTGCCGAAGTAGCTTTAAATACAATAACGTTATCTCTTAATAGTTAATATTAAAAGTTGTTGTTACCTTGAATTGTTGTGCTATTTATACCATGTAAATCAAGAGGAAACATGAAATTCCTTACGATTTCATGATCAGCAATACGACAGTAGAATTATAGGAATATAACATTAAATAACATTGAATTAGGGAGATATCAAGACTTTCCTTGGGTGCACAAATCTTCATATTTCCCTAATGCAATGGACATAATGTATAGAGTCCAGTGTCTGTTATCCCTGTAATTGGCGAGTTTAACTACCACTCTTCTGTAGTTTTAGGTATAATGAATATAATTATATGTTTTCAAATGTGTCTATTTATACGAAAACTCAATTCATTTCTCCTTGATACACCAGTTATCCCAACTAATAATAATTGAAATATTTTTGAAATTCGGTAAATACGTATAATCCTGATTCAATCCTAAAATACTATAAATTTCCCAAAATACTTTTGTCATTCAGAATATGAAATATTGCACAATGCAGAGATAGCGTATCTGATATATACTTAATACACTTCATCAAAATTATTGATAATACTTGATGGCTGCCACTTAAGCAACTTTGTATTCATTTTTTGTTCGTTTGATTTAATATTCTATCACCCTGTAATTAAATCGTTCAAGAACTTCAATTATATGATAGATTTGTTTTGCATTGGAATCCTCACTTTGAGCCAGAATTCGTTCAAACATCACACGACCAGACATCACACGTAGACGAATGATGGATTAAGCTATAATGCACTGTGAATGCACCCTACGAATATATTAAACTAGATAAATAAAAATATGAGGTTATCTTAACAGAAACAAATGTACGTCCGCCTGATCTAGGCAATTTTACATGTCCAGTGTAATCTTTAACAGCAAATGTCTGGACACTATTATCAAATACTGATAAAATTTCAAAAACAAATACCGATGAAACACCGGAGTTTCGTACAAGTAGTAGACATCCTTTTGGAGTGGCCTTTTCTGCAGCAGAGACACTAGGTCATGTTTCTATAACCCGGGTTTCCGTTGTGTGATGCGGTGTAAAGGTAGTGATAAAGAAATGCATCATATGGTTTGGACATTGTTACATAAAGATATATTCAATATATGTATTTTGCCGGAAAATATAAAATTTACTTTACTGGACTGTTTAGCAGCATGTGTAAATATAAATTGTTATTTTATTGATTAGTTGATTGTAGGTTAACCGGGTGGCTCAATGAGTTTAGGTAGTTGCATTACCTAAGAACTCGTACAAGCATATCACCAATACGGCGTTGTAAATTATAAAAAAGGGTACACTCGACTCACAGCCGAAAGTGATAAAGCTTACCAGTTGCTTGCTCATGGTCGGTGGTTCTCTCCGGGTTCTTCCACCACTAAAACTGGTTACCATGATATAGTTGAAATATTACTGAAAGTGGCGTTAAACACCAAAACTCAAACGATCACCCCTAAAAAACTTACTCATCAAACCATAATGTTTTTTCCATTGAAATTAATAGGAAAATATGTACTACTTTTTTTTTTCTTTTTTTTTTTCCATAATACTTTATTGTTTGACTCGCCTGTTAACAAAACACCTTAGATGCCCAGGTAAGCAAAAATAATCTAAGGTTCCCTGTTTTACAATAGATCTCTTATCAAGGGTTTTAATTAGAGATTTATTAGAGTCGACATGATCCCATTTCAAAAATACAACTAAATTTATCAATAATAAAATCAACATGTAAGTCAATCTATATCGGCATTTTATGATAGCTTCAACATAATTTTTTATAACATTTACATACATGCATTGTACTCATATATTATAACTACTTACTAATCACTGATAGAATTGTCAAGATTTTGGCTTTATCTATTGTATCATTACAACAAAATTTTTAGTTCAGATTTTAAAGTCTGTTTCCATATATTACAAAGTACATTTTGATTGATATGAATTTTTTCATATTTAACTTTGTTTCTTGCCTTCCAAATAGACCACTTAGATATAAAAATTAATGTATTTAATAGAAGTTCATGTTTACCCCCCATATTGAACCCAAACATATTTTTCTCATTTAAGTTAACAGTTCCCACATTTAAAGTGTTTATTAAAATTGTGATGTTTGATATGAATCGGTTAGATATAATGCATTTAAAAAACAAATGTTGAAGATCTTCTTGAATGTTCGATTCTTTACAAAGGTGACATCTTCCATTGGTTAGGTTCATTTTTCTAAGTCTACTTTCGGTGTAAATAATGTTATGGTTGCATTTCCATTGGAATTCTTTAATTTTATTACTGATGTCCAGTCTTTTAAGATTATTCCAAATTTTTGGCCAGTGAAATTCTTCATTATAAACATTATTCCATTTATCTTGACATTTTGGTATTGATTTTTTATTCAATATGTTTTGTATAATTTTAATCTTCACGTCTTTTGTATTAATAATTTTGCCTCTAATATCTGTAAGTGTTAAATTATTTAACAATTTCCTTTTATTTCTACTTTTAGTTTTGTTTTCTATATCATTATTTTCATTTTTTAAGAACTTTAAGTAGTCTTTTGGAATACATTTCTTAATTTTAGAGTATTCTGAGATACAGTTTCTCTTGTCTATCAGCTGAGAATATAATAAATCACAATCGATGAATTGTTTTGAGTTTTCATCCCATATGTCTTGAATAGTTTTTATATTACTTCTTAAAAATGAAGAAAATATTAAAGGTTTATTTTGGAAGGTTATATTACAATTCCCAAATAATCTAACATGCAAGATATCTGTTTTGGTTTCCACCTTTTGTACACATTGTAAAAATTTTGTCCATGCTTGGATTGATTTTTGATAGAACAAGGAATACCTGTTTAAATTTAAGGATGAAACATTTGAGCATTTGCAAATAAAAAAAGTTTCATTAAATTTAAAATCAAGTCTACTTAACCAATATTTTCCAATAGCATTCCAATTTTCAATTGGTTCGTTAATAATGCGATACATAAATTTTATTCTTCTACTGTCAATGTAGGAATCTAGATTAACCATACTCATGCCACCATTTTCTATATCTAAACAACATACATCTCTTTTAATCTGATTAACTTTCCCCTCCCATATAAAGTCCCACATTAATGTTTCAATTTCCTTTTTAAATTTATCAGGAATGCCCTTCATTTCAATTTCAAATCCACAATATGATAACAAAAGATTTTTCACAATTATAGTTTTACCTTTGTAGGAAAGTTTTCTGCTTTTCCAAACTTGTATACAATTTTTCATTCTATCAATAATGTCCTTCCAAATTTTATCATTGTCAACATTGTAACCATGATGTACCCCCAAAGTTTTTACATTTTCTTTAATCCATGATATTTTATTAAATTTTGGTTTTCTATGGCGGGCATTGCCAATAGAAATTGCTTTTGTTTTATTATAATTAATTCTTGATCCGCATGCTTTTTCATATTTTGAAAGTATATCGAAGGATTTCTCAACAGAGCGTTCATTTTTATTGAAAAGTTGTGTGTCATCTGCAAACATACTTATTTTGGCTTCTAATTCCTTCCCACCCGATTCACCTGGTAATTTAATCCCCTTTATATCATTATTTCCTCTAATTGCACATGCCATGGGTTCGGCTTGCAATATGTAAATTAGCGGTGCGACGGGACACCCCTGTCTACATGAGCGAGATATGGAGAACAATTTTGAAACAAATCCATTTGTCTTTATGGATGTTGTAGCATTTTTAACTAACATTTGAATCCACCCCCTAAATTTTTCCCCGAAGTTAAATGTTTTTAACACGAAGTCTACCCACCCCCATTCAACTCTATCGAATGCTTTTTGTTGATCTAAGAAAACTATTATGCCTTCTTCATTTTCTTCGTCTGCGTATTGTATGATGTCTTGTATCAATCTGTTTGCTTCACTTATGTTCCGACCCTTTACAAACCCTTTTTGATCCGGATGAATTAGCTTAGTTAAAACATTTTTTAATCGTTCGGCCAAAAGCTTCGAAATTATTTTATAATCACAATTCAGCAAGGTCAATGGTCTCCAGTTTTTTATGTCTTCCAATTCCCCTCCCTTATGTAATAAAGTCAAGACCCCCTTGTACTGTGATGCGCTTAAAGTATATTCGAATTTGAAAATTTGTTCAATCACTTCAAAGAATTCGTTTTTTATATCTTGCCAAAAAAGTTGATAAAATTCTGAAATAATACCATCTTCTCCTGGGGATTTATTTGGTTTTAATATTTTAATAACTTTACTAATTTCATCTAAGTTAATGTCCTCGTCAAGCGTTTCTTTTTCGTTATTGTCCAATTTATTAACAATATACCTTGTAAGTTCGTGAGCACTATTTTCATCCCACCCTTCTGATTGGAAAAGTTTGGAGTAAAAATCAACCTGCTCATTCATTATCGAGTCAATGTCATACTTGTAATTACCGTCTGTCGTTTTAATCCTATACCATAACTTTTCTTGGCTTTACTACTTATATATTAATGTGGTCTTGTCCAGGTAATATGCCAACATATTACCTTGGCATATTACCCAGGTCTGAGAGACATTTTACCCGAACGAAGGGGAGGGTAATATGTCTCTCAGACCTGGGTAATATTTTGGCACATTACCTGGACAAGACCACATTAATATCATTATTATACTGAGTGTTTAATTGTCCAGGTAATATGCCCAAAATATTACCCAGGTAATATGCCAAAATATTACAGTACCAAAAATCACTACAGAAACATACACGAAGTATAATAATAGATAATAATATATGGTTATTGCATGGATATTGGTGAATATTGTCCCGAGTAGTATATCATATTGCGCAAGAGTGCGAGTGCAATATGATTCACTGCGAGGGATAATATTATACAATTACTGCACTTGAACGAGATCAATATGAGGTTTTATGGAGCAGAGTACAACAATGGTTGTACTCTGCTCCATAAAACCTCATTGATCAAGTTCAAGTGTAGTAATACGGTTGTTTCGAATCATGTTAATTCCGACCACGTACCGTCTTTTTCCTCTCTTGACGTCTGAATTTCTCGGCAGACGACTTCCGGTGTTTACGCTATTACTGTGACAACGTCAGCATATCATAGTCGTAGATGCGATAGATTATAAGTAATTCTAATATGGAGACGCCAAGGAAATCGCTGAATAAATACTGGTGTTCGGTACCACACTGTGTCTGATATCAGAAATAATACATAAAGGCAGATCGTTTTCCTTTGATGATGCTGACAGCCGCAAATAACGAAAGAAAACAAATTTAATTTTAAAGAAGTAATTGTCTCTGCATTGAAGTCTTTGATACAAATAAAATAATTTAATTGATATCTGTCTTTCACAGAAAATGTTAAGATGTTTTTAAGTTGATGGTCGAACGTTAAAACGGCATATATCGATTGGAGTTTTTGTTGTGTACATTGACACCGGATGTTCAGCACTGAGCATTCCATCGAAATCACGTGATCTGGCGGACGAAAATAACCAAAATGACGGAATGGAAATGATTCGAAATGACCGTATTGTTTGATTACATATTATTATATAGATAGGTGTGAATTATGGGGATTTTTCCGTGAAATAAATTCCGGTATTTTCACATGTGAAAATATCAGTTGTTTCCCGCCGGAACTACTTTTACATAACTATAAGTGTAGTGGTTACGTCCCTGGTTGTGCTACAGTGAATACACATACGCTTGTAAGCTGAAAAGAAATCCGGGAAATGTCATTGACGACTTTGGCACACAACCAACATGACGTCATTGACGTCATATGCAGACTTCCAGTTTGAAACGTAAATATTATACGTTATTTGGCTTCGTGTACGCTTCAATTTTGATCAAAGTTAACTAAAATATGTTTTCAAGGTAAGCATTTTAATAATGTTTATGTATTGTTGTAAATATGACATGTGGAATTTCACATTTTCAAGATGTCAGACCCTTCCAGCTGAACCCCTTAGTATCATTGCTGGTAGATTCACACGCGTGGAATGAAACATACAAATAACAAAAATAATATATCAGAAATTTTGAAACAGTATTGCTAAATCATACATTTTGAATATCAAAATAAGACCACTCGTGACCGAATACGCATTAACGATTAAACTCGTGGGCGGAACAAGTTCCGCACACTAGTGCAATTCTTATGCGTACTTCTGAAATTTTGATTGAAATTTTAGAAATTTAAAAAAAAAGAATTTTTTTTTGAAATTTTATGAATTGTTTTGAAATTTTTGAAATTTTTGAAAATTTTGAAATTTTGAAATTTTTTGAAAATTTTGACATTTCTTTTGTATATTGTATCGGTGTTATTAAATGAGAGGGTGACAGTCATTTCAATCATTGATTTTGCACGAGAGTGCAATATCATTTTTTCATTTCATAGAAATTGCATTTTGCTAATCAATATGTTAGAAAATGGAATGTCACGTGTATTGCTTCTGGCCAATAGAAAAACAGCAAAATAGAGCCTTATGTAATAATAATCTTTATTGCATATTTCACTATTACAATACAAAGACAGTAAAAATTACACACACAAAATCCTCAATTTAATTATTGTTCAAATTTTATTGATTATTTGTTCTGTCTTTCTTATTCATTTTTGACTTTTATCGGCAACACGAATGCTTGGAACATAATATGCTTACCGTTCATAACACCTGACCACGCCACCGTTTTTTCTGGGCTTAGTGTTGTCGACGTTTTAGTTTTCAGTGTCATATTTATTGCTTCTTTCTAAATGTATTGGTCTTTTTTTTCTATTGGCCACAGTATTTTCGGTCTGATTAATTTTCCTGATTGCCTGCTTGGTACGATGCTGGTTGTTAATTACTGCCGCCCTTTACACTGATTTAGCGTTAAATAAGCAGACTTACTGGACGTTGAATTTTAATTATGTATTGTGTGCTTCTGTATATTATACAACACAAATTCAATGTTTTGGCACTACTCCCAGGCACTACTCATATATTGATGTAAATGGAATGTTTTTTTAATTAATCTATCTACATTGTTGTAATTTAATCACCTGGAATAGCATACATAAAACCCTCAGTTAGGGTATCACAGTTTTCCCTGTGGTTCTTATCCATCTCATCAAATGCCTTTAGCGTCTGTGGATATACCAAATGTCTCTTTAGTCATGTTCCTCAGGTTTACTCTCCCACTTCTGCACAGAAAATAAATGTCAAACCACACCTTGCTTATCAGCCCTGTTGGTGTGTTTGTGTTGAATACGAGACTTGTATGTAATAACTTTAGGTAATCTTCTTCAATGGCTTCAGTATGTTCAATTCAATTCTACCTAATCCTTTGCGTTTCAGATGAATGGACATCGCTTGGAAAATATAATTTGCCTTTTTGAAGCGAACATCCTTTATAATATCAATTTTAAGTTCATTCATGAAATGTTTGGCTAGACCAAATCTCATTGTTTTCAATGCCGAATGTTTATATTCGTTTCCATCCTTTTAACGAGCATCAACATAAAAGGCACCGACAAGTGTTGCCAGGTCCTCCACAGTGTACGAATCCAGATTTATGGTCCTGTTAGTAGCCACCATGAATTCTAAAAAAATACTGCACTGCAGCCTTTTTTGACCTCTTTGTGTTTGCAGAGTTTTTTTGAGCTAATAACTGAAGTATCTCGTCAACAGAAGACTGACCAAATCTCGGATCACTGACAGTCATTCTTCTGGGAAGACGACTGATGACGTAATCATTCTCTCCATTTGACGGAACGGATAGGGTTATCTCCCTGGTAATAACGGGCTATCCCACGGCAGCTGAGATTTTGCACGTGGTGCTATCTAGACCAATCATGTTAATATATAATAGGTGAGGTACTATAACAGTGAGAATGGGATAATCTTCGCAACGGCTTTTGATTTTCAATTAAAAAGCATTTTTTTCAGTTTGGTATGGACGACATAATATCAGCCCTTTTAAGCGGTTGGAGAGTGATACTTTTCAGGCAACATCCACATTGGTCGACGGTCAGGCTTTCCATTTCATAACCTGGTCAATCTTCAGCTGGCAAAGTGATGGGTGCCTCTTGAATCCTGGCAACCGTCACAAGAATTTAAGAAAATAAAATAATACTGATACATATCACAGTGATAATGGTCCCGATTTCTTAAGGTTCATAACAACAATATAATCAACATACAACTAAAAAGACCCTATGTTATAATATTAGAAATGGTACGACAGTTTACAATGCCTATCAATATGCTTCATCACAGTAAATAAATAAAGAGTTTCCCTATTATTAACTGTTTTATTTTCAGCTGACATTTAGAATAGCTAGTTACTATATTCAAATAGTCAGTCATGTGTCGTCACATCTCCTTCCTCTACTGTTATAGGTTAATACGCTACCGACTTTTTGTTGTTCGTAAAACAGAACTGAGCCTATCAATCGCACAATTGTCTGACATTTTTTCTATATCTCCTGGGTATGTGATAAGCGGATGATTTTCCGTGAAAGACGGGAAATAATTTAATAAGGATACAGACGTCCAAATGTTAGGCATACAGTTCATATTTGTATATACTAGTATTAGCCATGACATATTATGAGACAGAAGTATTTTATTAAAGCGGTATTAGGATCTATCGAGATTAATAAACTTTATCCTTTATTTGGGTCTTTGTTCTTACAATTCATCTTGTTTTCCGTCGTGCATCTATACATCCGATTAGAACTATCAGCTATGACACACTTAACAGTAAAAGGCCCTTGGAGAATAATATCCATGGGAAACAAGTATTGTAAAATTAAATTTTCATCTCTGTAGCGCATATATCGCATACACTGGATTTAGTTGTAGGTTTAAATAAACGTTAGAGAATACTGAAGGGCAATACACAATAGAAAATCCAGAGAAACTGGCAACATAGGGTACACAAGACGAGTAAAATCAAAGCAAACACACTACGCAATATGTGCTGGCCACCACTATGCGCAAACAAACACAAACAACGTCAATAAGACATGAGCCCTCCTATAAATCACTGGATGTAAATTCTGGTATTCAAGTTTAACATTGCGTCTTCGCGTAGTACACTCCAGAGCATGAAGATCATTGACTACGATGTTACAATGTACGTTATTGGATTTACATCTACCAATACAATTAGTGACTATTATCACTAAAGTTATGAGTTAGATTCCCATTCGTGTCAAGGTATACTCGTCTTCGTCTTCCTCTACCAAAACAACTAAACGATGCGATGCACCTATAACTTAATTATTTGCTTATACCAGACATGCGCATCTGATGCACTACAGTAATATGGGAATCACTGATGTTGTTCTCCCCTTTAACAGTCACAAAAGCTTGAACATACCGAATGGGCAATCATAAGTCGTATATTGAAGGAAAAACTAATAAGAAGGGGAGTCTAGAAACCATTTGTAAGTAAGGTATTGTTCAGTTGTGTGTAATATATAACACAGTTGAGTAACGCTCGATGATACAAAAAAGACAGATGATGTAATAGTAGAAAAGACAGACGATGCAATAGTAGAAAAGACAGACGATGGTCGACAAAACACCACATACATTGGGCAACAAGAACCCTCTTAAAACCGTGAGATCAACTAGAGTGCTTGGGATTGGGAACTACTGTCTGACCACTAGTGACAACATTCGTGTTGCTGATAAACAATACGACCATCATATTATAGATGTTGTTATCTGAAATGGACACATACATTTTTCACATTATAATAAACTTATTATTTATTAATCTTCTTTTATTTATATATGCGTAACTACTTTTTGATTTAACGAAGTAAAATTGAAAAAAAAAACATTTACAGAAGTTTAATCTATCATGCTCGGCTTTTGCATTTACAAATTTCGATATACAGTGATCATATCCGTAAACAACTTACTTGATTATAGCAACAATTGTTAATGATGTAAGTCATTAATGAATTAAGCACATCACTGTTTCATGAGGAGGTTTTTGTGTTTTAACTGATTGATAATACCTGTCTTCATCAGTAAATCATGACTACGCCTCTATATTATTTTAAAAGAAACGGATTACCATTTTCCAGCCTATTAACCACCTACACAATTATGCATTAAGCAATTAAAAAATCGATTATACTCCACTAGATAAAGTATGTCGTGTTAAGTTGGCTGATTTTCAAAATGCAAGAAAATTTCGAAAATATTGTAGATTTTTGACAATTATATTATTATATTATTGTTATTGTTTGCTGCATGTAACGCCATGTTTCGTAATGTATCAGCCATATCGAGAAGTGCACAGTTTAATAAATGGTTGATTGATTGTTGTTTAATGTGAATAATATTTCAGCTATATTCAAGAATTTTCACAATATTGCAGTTATATCGTGGTGGTCAGTGTTATTGGTGGAGGAAACCAATTCACTGGTCAGTGTTATTGGTGGAGGAAACCAAGTCACTGGTCAGTGTTATTGGTAGAGGAAACCAAGTCACTGGTCAGTGTTATTGGTGGAGGAAACTAAGTCACTGGTCAGTGTTATTGGTGGAGGAAACCAAGTCACTGACAAACGCAATATTTGCAAACAAATAAGTTAAAGGTACCATAACCGGTAGTATGTTTCCCAAGAACAATCAATTAGAGATGAAGATTCGAACAACATGAGATACATGAATTATATGATTGATTGATTACCCACTGTTTAACCCACAGTAAGCAGTATTTCAGCTATATATATGATGAGAAGAAGTAGGTGGAAAGGTGTCATTTTGACTTGCCAACCTACAGATATTTTGATTGTGACTTGTGTTTTACATGTACGTATATGGTTGGTTGATTGGTGTTGAATGCTACCTTTAGCAGTAGTTCAGCTATATCGTGGCGTGAACATATACATACATGGTTGATTGATTGGTGTTGACCACCAACTTCGGTAGTATTACAGCTATATCGTGGCGTTAACATGTACGTACACGGAGAATGGCAAAAAGAATGCATTAATTAATATTCTACTGAAGTGAAATATCTTTGTTTATCGTGTAATTTGATTGGTTAATCAAGCCGGGGATATGAGCCCGTATACCGGTGGTAGGGCCGGGGATATGGACTGGATGTTTTTTTATTTGTAAAATGGCGTCTCATCATCGCTTCATATTTTTACTCATTTTGAACAATATATTACAATTAAAATAAATGCTAAAAGCAATTTGTTTGTAAGGATCTCCCCCCCCCCTATCCGTTCCGATGTTAATTTTGCTTTAATGTAAATTTGTCCAGAAAATCGTCACTGTTTGTGAGTGTTTGTTATAGTGCTATTTAATCGGAGCACTCCAGTACAATATAATAGGTATTTGGTCTTCACAGGAGATATGGGTTCATATTCCCTGTTTGTGTTCTATATCCCCTTCGCCTGACAGCTCATGAGATATATAAAACAGAGAGGGAACATGAACCTGTATCCCCTGTGAAGATCCCGAATAACATATAATATTCTGTCTTATGTTAGATTCATCATGTGCTACAAATAGCGGGTGTCACTTGGAGGGTTTGTGGCTAGCGATGGAAAAACAATATCCTATGTCTCTACCACTGATAATCCCTGGTATAACCACGGGATTGTACGTTGATGTGAAAACTACAACATGGTTCTGTTGTCGGAATGCACAATCCCTGCGCCAGCTGGGATAATTGTTCATATTAATTGAATTGATTGATTGTTATTTAATATATTACATAAACCATATATCCTCTACACGGGGTTTCGTCGGTGATTAAGTATTTTGAATGAAGTGCTAAGCTTTAAAATATTAAGAAATATGTGTACACATCCATAACACGGATCGATTAAATAGTTATTAGACAGAATACCAGCATCAGATGTGGTAAAAATCAATGATTAAACACCAAATAAAATAGAACAATGACCATGGGCAGGATAATCTTCTAGGTTAAAGTATTAATCTCGTTCATAATTAATACATTTGTGTGATTGATGAGCTCATTTAAAATTCAAAACAAAATAAAATTATCTGTACGAATAAAACAAAACACGACACAAATAATTACATTAAATACGTGTAATGGTATATAAGAGGTACATATTAACGAATGATTGTTGTTTAATGTCAAGTGAGCAGTGTCTGCAGCTAAATTCATGAAGAGAACACGCTTAAACTGCATTGTGGACTACTGAAGCAAAACCTCGTTACCCTTCCAGTGTTTAGCCGGCTTTCAGTGGGGGCACATGCTATTCAATCGTTTGTTTTTTCTGTGTAATGTATTCTGAATCATTGTTTGTCTTTTTGTCCTTTTGTTTCAAACGGATTTATGACAAGAGTAACACGACGGGTGCTACTTGTTGAACATGAGCGGCTAACCCTACCCGAGTTAACCCCCGATTTTAGTGGGATTCGTGCTCCTCAACATTTAGTGTTATGTGTAGTATTTTATTACTAATTGTTGGTCGATTTGTCTTTTGGTCATTGTATTAACTGTCTTTGATTTATGACTTCTGATTACCTCTTTAATATTTTCAGACTTTTCTTTTCACTTTCATTGTTATAAAAGTATTGAAACTATTCTTATAAAAAAGCGAATAGCAACATTTCATAACAACAACACAGTATTGGACTAAACCATATACTTCTTCTCTAGGCAATAGTCATGTCCTGTAAGTGTTCGTATGTCCCCTTACTCATTGTGTCTTATTCGAAGTAACGAAGGTCATGTGGTACATAGGATAATCAATCTGTAACTGTCAAAATAAACGGTAATATTTGTAATTAACACTACACTAAATGTAGAACAATAGATTATAATGTCAATTTGATGTCTGGCTAAACACATTAGGTACTGTAATTGAACCCTTCTTAAGCTAATTACACTTGGATGACACAACTTATCTGGTCTAGTATCAATGTTCATCGTAATTAATTTGCTTTGTATTCAATCATATGAAATGAAAGCGTTTTTTGTCTATAAATGTTTGATTTCATTCCCAAAGTTTAGTAGAAAGGTTCATTATGGCATAACAGTAACAATTCGTGTGTATTACCTCATCTATGTAACACGATTAAGGTAATAGAGGGGTATTGACAATATATATTAGGATCCCTTAATTTGTAATCTTTGATGGCTTGTCTAGACACTGTAATAAGAGTGTATTGTTCTGTTGGTAATTTCGTGGTTCATTCTGGTTCAGAACGAATGGGATAGGATGTCATCATTAGGTTACACAAGACATCATAAAAGGTACTGTGATATATGTTTACAACAAAATCAAATTATAAACGTCATATAGCTATGAACAATTCAGAACCTTGTCTGTTGTGTGAATGTGATGATGTCCTTATATCAGGAGTTTCCAAAAAGTACTTTGTCCAGAATATAGAATGTAGGCTATCAAACTGGTGTATGAATCATATACATTACTGGCTCTACAGATGTAGCTAAGGACGATAGAGAACTGGTGAATGAATCATATACATTACTGGCTCTACAGATGTAGCTAAGGACGATAGAGAACTGGTGAATGAATCATATACATTACTGGCTCTACAGATGTAGATGAGGACGAGAGAGAACTGGTGTATGAATCATATACATTACTGGCTCTACAGATATAGAATGTAGGCTATCAAACTGGTGTATGAATCATATACATTACTGGCTCTACAGATGTAGCTAAGGACGATAGAGAACTGGTGAATGAATCATATACATTACTGGCTCTACAGATGTAGCTAAGGACGATAGAGAACTGGTGAATGAATCATATACATTACTGGCTCTACAGATGTAGCTAAGGACGATAGAGAACTGGTGAATGAATCATATACATTACTCGCTCTACAGATGTAGCTAAGGACGATAGAGAACTGGTGAATGAATCATATACATTACTCGCTCTACAGATGTAGCTAAGGACGATAGAGAACTGGTGAATGAATCATATACATTACTCGCTCTACAGATGTAGCTAAGGACGATAGAGAACTGGTGAATGAATCATATACATTACTCGCTCTACAGATGTAGCTAAGGACGATAGAGAACTGGTGAATGAATCATATACATTACTCGCTCTACAGATGTAGCTAAGGACGATAGAGAACTGGTGAATGAATCATATACATTACTCGTTCTACAGATGTAGCTAAGGACGATAGAGAACTGGTGAATGAATCATATACATTACTCGCTCTACAGATGTAGCTAAGGACGATAGAGAACTGGTGAATGAATCATATACATTACTCGCTCTACAGATGTAGATGAGGAAGATATAGAACTGGTGAATGAATCATATACATTACTCGCTCTACAGATGTATATGAGGAAGATATAGAACTGGTGAATGAATCATATACATTACTCGCTCTACAGATATAGCTGAGGACGATAGAGAACTGGTGAATGAATCATATACATTACTCGCTCTACAGATGTAGCTGAGGACGATAAAGAACTGGTTAATGAATCATATACATTACTCGCTCTACAGATGTAGCTAAGGACGATAGAGAACTGGTGAATGAATCATATACATTACTCGCTCTACAGATGTAGATAAGGACGATAGAGAACTGGTGAATGAATCATATACATTACTCGCTCTACAGATGTACCTAATGACGATAGAGAACTGGTGAATGAATCATATACATTACTCGCTCTACAGATGTAGCTAAGGACGATAGAGAACTGGTGAATGAATCATATACATTACTCGCTCTACAGATGTAGCTAAGGACGATAGAGAACTGGTGAATGAATCATATACATTACTCGCTCTACAGATGTAGATGAGGAAGATATAGAACTGGTGAATGAATCATATACATTACTCGCTCTACAGATGTAGATGAGGAAGATATAGAACTGGTGAATGAATCATATACATTACTCGCTCTACAGATGTAGCTGAGGACGATAGAGAACTGGTGAATGAATCATATACATTACTCGCTCTACAGATGTAGCTAAGGACGATAGAAAACTGGTGTATGAATCATATACATTACTCGCTCTACAGATGTAGCTAAGGACGATAGAGAACTGGTGAATGAATCATATACATTACTGGCTCTACCGATGTAGATGAGGAAGATATAGAACTGGTGAATGAATCATATACATTACCCGCTCTACAGATGTAGATGAGGAAGATATAGAACTGGTGAATGAATCATATACATTACTCGCTCTACAGATGTAGCTGAGGACGATAGAGAACTGGTGAATGAATCATATACATTACTCGCTCTGCAGATGTAGCTAAGGACGATAGAAAACTGGTGTATGAATCATATACATTACTCGCTCTACAGATGTAGCTGAGGACGATAGAGAACTGGTGAATGAATCATATACATTACTCGCTCTACAGATGTAGCTAAGGACGATAGAGAACTGGTTAATGAATCATATACATTACTCGCTCTACAGATGTAGCTAAGGACGATAGAGAACTGGTGAATGAATCATATACATTACTCGCTCTACAGATGTAGCTGAGGACGATAGAGAACTGGTGAATGAATCATATACATTACTCGCTCTACAGATGTAGCTAAGGACGATAGAGAACTGGTGAATGAATCATATACATTACTCGCTCTACAGATGTAGCTAAGGACGATAGAGAACTGGTTAATGAATCATATACATTACTCGCTCTAGAGATGTAGCTAAGGACGATAGAGAACTGGTGAATGAATCATATACATTACTCGCTCTACAGATGTAGCTGAGGACGATAGAGAACTGGTGAATGAATCATATACATTACTCGCTCTACAGATGTAGCTAAGGACGATAGAGAACTGGTGAATGAATCATATACATTACTCGCTCTACAGATGTAGATGAGGACGAGAGAGAACTGGTTAATGAATCATATACATTACTCGCTCTACAGATGTAGCTGAGGACGATAGAGAACTGGTGAATGAATCATATACATTACTCTCTCTACAGATGTAGCTAAGGACGATAGAGAACTGGTGAATGAATCATATACATTACTCGCTCTACAGATGTAGATGAGGACGAGAGAGAACTGGTTAATGAATCATATACATTACTCGCTCTACAGATGTAGCTGAGGACGATAGAGAACTGGTGAATGAATCATATACATTACTCGCTCTACAGATGTAGATGAGGACGATAGAGAACTGGTGAATGAATCATATACATTACTCGCTCTACAGATGTAGATGAGGACGATAGAGAACTGGTGAATGAATCATATACATTACTCGCTCTACAGATGTAGCTTAGGACGATAGAGAACTGGTGAATGAATCATATACATTACTCGCTCTACAGATGTAGATGAGGACGATAGAGAACTGGTGAATGAATCATATACATTACTCGCTCTACAGATGTAGATGAGGACGATAAAGAACTGGTGAATGAATCATATACATTACTCGCTCTACAGATGTAGATGAGGACGATAGAGAACTGGTGAATGAATCATATACATTACTCGCTCTACAGATGTAGATGAGGACGATAGAGAACTGGTTAATGAATCATATACATTACTCGCTCTACAGATGTAGATGAGGACGATAGAAAACTGGTGAATGAATCATATACATTACTCGCTCTACAGATGTAGCTGAGGACGATAGAGAACTGGTGAATGAATCATATACATTACTCGCTCTACAGATGTAGCTGAAGACGATAGAGAACTACCAAATGCATCGAACATATCATACACTAGACAAAACATCAGTGATACAAAACAGCACACAGGGGCCCGGGTGGCTCAATGAGTTAGGTCGTTGGATCTAACAGCTCATACAAGCATATCACCAATACGGCATGTGTTCGCGCCCAGCTTTGTAATTTACAACAAGGGTGAACTCGACTCACAGCCGCAAGTCATATAGTTCACCAGTTGCTTGCCCATGGTCGGTGATTCTCTACGGGTACTCCGGCTTCCTCCACCACTAAAACTGGTCGCCATGATATAGCTGAAATATTGCTGAAAGTGGCGCTAAAACACCCCCCCCCAAAAAAAAAATCAAACAATCAATCAGAAGAGCACAAAGAGAAAAAAAAAAAAAAAAAAAAAACCACCTAAAACATGGCAATTTCACAAGAACTCTCGCCTAAACAAATGCAGTGTGGACATTGACATATTTACGCACTATTGTTTGTCCCGCTGTTTACCGTAATCTACATGCATGTCCATTAGGATGGAATCATGCTATAAAAATGCTTATTTGTTGACGACCTGTTTACATCATGAATATAGCCGATATAAAGCTCACATGTCTTTCAACAAAACACCATCAACATTGATTGATTTGTGTTTAGCATTAAGTGAACTGTATTCACGTATGTTAGTTAGTTAGAAATCGAAAAGGTTCATAATATTTATATGTCAAATTAAAATTGCGTTTCTAAAATCTATTAAGCTACAATAAACACTACATTCGACCATAATGCCTCACAATCAAGTGTAAGTTGTAGTCAACGACGTAGCTACCTTCATGGCTTCATGGAAATAACGGCATCCGCGTGATAAACATTAGTATAATATCGTTAAGGCACGACCACGTTATTGGACATTGCAGCACTGTTAACAAAGTGCTACACATGTCCTAGGAAATGATTTGATGTAATATATAATAAAATATACTGTAATTATAATAGCATTTCCCATTATCTACATTGCTAGTTCGTCTCAATAATAAAGGTTTCATGAATATATATAGTTTGTCAACGTTGATTACTTGACATACAATGTCAAAGTAATTTCCTGTCATTACATGTAAAAAGGAATTTCTAAATGTGTTTGATAAAATAAAATAAGTGTTATTTTGACATTGCATATTCTTATATATTAAACAAAACATGTTGTTAGTTCTGGAGCATATACATTGTCCGTCGTGAAAGTGATTTCATGGTATTTAGAATTTCTTAATACAATTGTAAATTTCATTTGGTCCTTACATGTACTTATATATTAAACAAAGCTTGTAGTTGGTTATAGGACACGTACGTACGTACTTTGTCCGTCGTGAAAGTAATAGCATGGTAGTGGAATGGATTTCGACTAATTAATTTTAGTTCACTTTAGTAAATTATTATATTTGATTTTTCAATATTGTTCATGGTGACACTAAACAAAACATCGAATTCCTTTGAATTAATTAGAAGAAAGAAGACTTTGAAGATACCAACGGGGTAATCAGATTAATCTGTAAATCGAATAACAGACAACACAATGGCCAAAAGAAAAAGGACAAAAGGACAAACATAATGAGGAGTATTTGTTTTGATCCTATTGTTTTTTGTAAAGAAGTATAATTGTATAGTAAAGATATTGCATGACGTAGATGGCAATGAAATTAAAGTTAGCACAGATGCATTTATATCTATTATACAATTTGATTGGCTAAAGGGTTGCGTAGAATGCACAGCTACGGTTCTTCTTTAAACTAGACGCCATCTTAAACTCTTAAAAGTTCAACATATTGATAAATCCAAGATAACAAAATATAAGAATATGGATTACCTCTACTAGTCTTTATGATATGTTGTCCATGTTTGAAACAGCACACAGAGTGGAAAAGCTCCCACAGTTTACCTTGTGCTTTATGATATGTTGTCCATGTTTGAAACAGCACACAGAGTGTAAAAGCTCCCACAGTTTACATTGTGCTATCAAAGTGATGTTTTTATTTGACGTTTAAAGGGTATAGACGTCAAATACATTTCGCTGAACTTCCGTTAATGTCAATTGTAGAAACAAAATAACAACTCCATCTGTACATGTGTTTAATATTGCACTAGAATGGAGATAACATCATTGCATTATCTTGCCGAAGTAGCTTTAAACACAATAACAACTCAATCTGTACATGTGTTCAATATTGCACTAGAATGGAGATAACATCATTGTATTATCTTGCCAAAGTAGCTTTAAATACAATAACGTTATCTCTTAATAGTTAATATTATACAATTATAGTCATTTGTTGAGGTCAATGCCAGTTTTCATGGACCTTAAACGCGATATTCACCGAAGCCTTTAGGCTGAGGTGAATATTGATTCCTAAGGTCCATACAAACTCGTATTGACCGATACAAAAGAGTGTAATTGTTTTATTACATTAAACGAAAACGAAAGTGAAACCAAGTCAATGGGAGTGTTAATCAAACAATATCAAATTCTACGGAATGTCAGGTGACAGCATGATAGCCAATAAAATTGTTTAAATAAAATCATTATGTAATAATAAAAGTTGTTGCTACCTTGAATTGTTATACTATTTATACCATGTAAATCAAGAGGAAACATGAAATTCTTTACAATTTCATCATCAGCAAGAAGACAGTATAATTATTGGAATATAACATTAAATTCCATTGAATTAGGGAGATATCAAGATTTGTTCACCCTCGAAAAGTCAGATTTCCCCCAGGAAACACGATTTTTCCCTTGAGTGCACAAATCTTCATATTTCCCTAATGCAATGGACATAAATGTTTAACGAGTTCAGTGTCTGTCATTTAGTGGTAACTACCACTCTACTGTAGTTCAAGGTATAATGAATACAATTATATGTTGTCAAATGTGTATATTTATACGGAAGGTTAATGGTGTTCTCTTTGGTACACCAGTTTCCCCAACTAATTATAATTGAAATATTTTTGAAATTCGGTAAATACATGTAATCCTGAGTCAATCCTAAAATACTATATATTTCCAAAAATACTTTTGTCATTCAGAATATGAAATATTACACAATGCAGAGATAGCGTATCTGAAATAAACCTAATACACTTCATCAAAATTATTGATAATACTTGATGGCTGCCACTTAAGTAACTTTGTATTCAATTTTTGTTCGTTTGAATTATTATTATATCACCCTGTAATTAAATCGTTCAAGAACTTCAATTATATGATAGATTTTTAGCATTGGAATCCTCTCTTTGAGCCAGAATTCTTTCAAACATCACACGATGAGACATCACACGTAGACGAACGATGGATTAAGCTATAATGCACTGTGAATGCACCCCACGAATATATTAAACTAAATAAATAAAAATATGAGGTTATCTAAACAGAAACAAACGTACGCCCGCCTGATCTAGGCAATTTTATATGTCCAGTGTAATCTTTAACAGCAAATGTCTATTATCAAATACTGATAAAATTTCAAAAACAAATAATGATGAAACACCGGAGTTTCGTACAAGTAGTAGACATCCTTTTGGAGTGGCTTTATCTGCAGCAGAGACACTAGGTCATTTTTCTATAAACCGGGTTTCCGTTGTGTGATGCGGTGTAAAGGTAGTGATAAAGAAATGCATCATATGGTTTGGACATTGTTACATAAAGATATATATAGTCCGTTTGACTTATATAAATCTTCAGAAAAAAATTCTTAAAA
Organism: Bathymodiolus brooksi; assembly: GCA_963680875.1. NCBI lineage: Eukaryota > Metazoa > Mollusca > Bivalvia > Mytilida > Modiolidae > Bathymodiolus > Bathymodiolus brooksi. The sequence goes on from OY804576.1 coordinate 2,814,077, forward strand.
ATCCAGTTTTCAAATCAACAATTTGTTTTCTAGTTGTTTATTAATATATGATATATACGAACTCTAACTATTAATTTCAATTGCTGGTCCATTATTAAAAAGTTACCAATTAGGTCTCTATGTTAAATATATTTTCAAAAGTGTTCCAGATACTTTTGTAAAATTTAGGTCAACATACAAAAATGGCAGTACTAAACTAGGGTCAGGAATTTTCGTAATTAAGAATATATACTATTATTTTAATTGTAGACAAGCTAAAGACAAGAGAAATTGAATGACAACTTTTAATTATAGTTATTTATGAAATTGTGTAAATATATGTTTGCACGCGTTGGCTACCTATATAAAAAATATAAATATTAAAAATGTATTATTTATCATATAAAGCGTATGTGTAGCTAGAAATATTGATATTCTGCCAGTGCAGACTCCAGTTAACTGCATATCTAATAGCTAAAATGTACTTATTATGTTCTGTATATCAGCTGAAAACACGGATTTGTGATAAGAAATTATCGACAAAGAAGCTGTCCATGTTTTTCCGCTACATCATGCATTCAATTTAAGAACAAACTTTGCATATCTGTAAAATTCATTTAAACGTTTGTTGAACCTTACTTTAATCAATTTGCAATGTATAAATAATCATATAAACCAACGAAAACATCAAATTCGACGCCATAATTCTGATTGAACTATTGGTAGACGACATGGATCGTAAATAAAACATATTACTAATCATGGATTATATTACATCCTGTCGTCATAGTGGTCGGAGAAACCGGTTAGTGTATGATTTGAGAAAAATCGATGCAAGGCCAAATAATAGTACTTTGTTGAGCGACTACACATACAATTTTCACCAAGTTACGCCATTAAAATGTAAAATGTCATATTTAACTTTTGTCTGTTTATATACTTATGAGTTTTGACTTTCCCTTTGTAAGATTGTTCGGAGTTCGGTAATTTTGTTATTATCCTTATCCTATTAATAGAATACCAAATTTCCATGTCTCTACCGGAATGTTTTATTTATTATCTATCCGATCTCTCGTCCTTTACTTTCGTTGACAATAAGTATCTACTTGTCTTTAATATGAGTCGCCGAAACAATTTGTACTGGTCTATGCATAACCAGCGGTTCATATTTATTTAGACAATAGTCACTTAGGTATGCATATTCGTTTACAATGTACTGTACTGTTCATATCTATTGTTATTATTTCTCAGATAATTAGTGGTCCTACCAATTAACGATAATGAAAGCAGGTATTTTGTTATTGACGGATTTTAGAAATTGTGATCATTCGCTGGCTGGTATGTGGGACAACTGGCACTGTTTTATTAAATATAATATTTTACAATGTACCTTGTTGTTCTATATTATCGAATATTATAGATTATCCGATTAATATAACAGGCATTTTTCTACAAGAAGAGCTAAACAAATTCTTCCTTTTTGGTCACAAAATGTCTTTGCCAACTTTTCGTATTTTTGGTATTTAGATCTCTGCAGTTGGGCAAATACAAAATAGACCTGCAAGAAAAAGCGTTAATCAAATCAAAGAAATGTACGAATCATAACTTGTAAAAATGTATGTACTTAAACAATTAATTCTAAGATAAGTTGATAATGAAACTGTCTTTTACTGATTGGTGATAATTTCAAATATGCAAACTATGAAGGTAGTATTAATTATTTTCATAGGCGAATACGTCATCAACTGAAAGTAAATCCATGTTATTATACATAAGACAGAAATAGCTCTATTTTTGAAGGATCAAAACCAAATGAGTTATTCATACTAATTATTCAAATGAGTTTGTTTAGCTATTTGAATGTCAATTCTACATTATACTTATACAGAAAAAGACTGATTTACAGCTATATACTCAACATGAACGTTATGCAAACATGATACCATTAATACAATAGCTAAGTGTTCCAAGCTTTATCTCCACAGAATCAAGACAACCACGGCTAATGGATTAATATAATAAATAAGTCTTAATGCAAACATTATTTAAATCAGCCACAACACAAACCAAATTAATAGACAAAACATTTGTAGTTCAGAACGTTTGGACGATCCTCTAATTTCATCAAGGGTCAGAATACACACTTCATTACTATATACTGTCTGATGTCACAGACCAGATCGCTTGTAAAGTACAATTGATAAAGAACCTATATAAACATGAATGACATTGAATTACATGTTACATTTGTAGAAGATATTAAAATTGTCTCATTTTTTATATATTTTTAGGGGCCGTCATGATCGCATGGTAGTTGGATTTATGACTAACTATGCAAGCAGAGCCTATCAGCACTAAAGTTGTGATTTCGAACTCCGTTCATGGCGAGGTGTACTCGATACATCATTATGTCATAAAGGTTGTTAGTGACTTGCGACAGGTCAGTGGTTTTCTCCGGTTTCCTCCACCAATAAAACTTACCGCCACGATTTAGCTGAAACATTGTTGAAAGTGGCGTTAAACACCATAAACCGAGCCTATATGTTTTATAACAAAATCTACATTCCGTCCTAAACTTGCTCAATCATCTTGCCGAGACAAGTGTCATATGTGTTCGTGGTATTCTGTATAACATCAACAATGTCACGGTCAATACGAAACATCTTCCAAAATATCTACAGACAAATCAACTTACAAAATATAACAGAAAAAAATAAGTCACAGACGGAAAGTCATGTTCATAATTTTTTAAACGTACTTGTGGATATGTGTTATAGGAATGTATAGACAATGTGAATACTTTTAATACGTTTTAAATGCTTACTATTTCACAAGATCCACTAATAATTCAAATGATAGGTTACATGACAGATGATTCTAGAGTAGCAGGAACTGTTTACCCCCGGTTTTCAGTGAGGTTCGTTACATGACGGATGATCCTAGAGAGACAGGAACTGTTTACCCTATGTTTTCAGTGAGGTTCGTTGCATGACGGATGATCATAGAGAAACAGGAACTATTTATCCCCGGTTTTCAGTGAGGTTCGTTACATGACGGATGATCCTAGAGTGACAGGGAATGTTTATCCCCGGTTTTCAGTGAGGTTCGTTACATGACGGATGATCATAGAGAAGCAGGAACCGTTTACCCCCGGATTTCAGTGAGGTTCGCGTTGCTCACTCGTTAGTTTTCTGTGTACTGTTTTGTAGATATAGATAAAACCGTAAATATCAAAATTAGTTCGCACGATGCGTTTCTGGAATATGTATGTTCAAAGTCGAAAGATGGAAAGCCATATTATTTTAATTTTGGGGAACAAGAAAACCAAAGGGCCTAAACTGAATAGCCAAAATCGCCTGTTCATCATTTCTTTTGGCTATTGCATTGTCTCTATACGGCTTTTGATTACCCATTTGGTATCTTCAAATTTGTCTTTCTTGTACTCTCCTACACAATATTTGCTATGGCGAATCATATCTTATATTTGGAGATATAGATAATTGTGGAAAGGTGATCGTGTTTGAATACAAATGCCACCAGTTTCTGTTTAAAAGAAAACAGAATAAGACGTCACTATAGTCATCGTGATAATTGTCTGTTTCCATGGCACTATGTAAAGACAATGTACATGACACAATTCTTGAATGCATTTCTCCTCGAAATTAATTGCCATTGATGCCATGGGTATCACGAAAACTTTGTGGACAACGAACACTTGCTTTTTGAAGATGTTGCTCAATGTATTCCATTGCAAGTTTCCCCGTAAAAGTAATAAGTTGTTTCTCTCTGGCCTTCATACATTAGAGTGACTGACAATTGACGGAAAAGAATCACATATATGTTTCTTTGACAATACGTGGCGGAGGTACAACATGCAACCATGTACGTCAGTTGTTATAAACGTAATGCTTAGCAGGTTGAACACAATATGTAGATGATATCTTTATATATGTAATGTTTAGCAGGTTGAACCCAATACGTTGAATGTGATATCTTTATGAATGTATAAGAGGGAACATTTGAGGTGTATTTAATAATGCACTCCAATTAACTATTCATTGTTTATTTCCAAAATACAATTTGTAGAATGTTACATATTCAAATAGATGTTTACACATTGAACGAACTTTCTCAACTGACCAATACACATTAAGACATAACATTTATTTTAATTTCTCTTGACTTAAACTTTCCACCTTTTTAATTACTACTGCAGTCCATTAAACAGACTGAACAAATTTATCATCAAATGCCTGACATCCCTAATGAGAGATAAACAACAAATAAATCTAACTGACCACCACCTGTTTGTTTAGAACTACTAAGTAAAATCTAATCATGCAAAACTAATTAAGACTTTAATCTTAATCAATGGAAAATATTGAAATGTAGGAAATTATTTAAAATATAACCTTATCAAACTTTCATGTAAATATGCACTGCTATAAATGTAATGTTTAGCAAGTTGAACACAATATATAGATGGTGTCTTTAAAAAATGTAATATTTAGCAGGTAGCAGATATCTTTATAAACGTAATGTTGATCAGGTTGAACACAATATGTAGATGATATATTTACCCATCCTGTTGATTAATAGTAAACAAAGAGACAATTAACATATATGTTGTATTATTCAGGTATATAACATTTAATCAGCGTTCATTAAATCCACATTCATGGAAGAATAATTGATATTTCATCAGTTTGCAAGATATAATTGCACAGCGCCGGAAAGGATTTCGCATTTACATAAATTTTCTTTAATGAAATTGTTTACTTTGTTTTTCTCATCATAACGATCAGGGTCGTAAACATTGAAGCACACAAAGTATAAAAAAGAAAAAAAAAAAAATTAGAGGCAAGGGTCATATGCCACAAAAGTATCTGCTTACCAAATAGTATGAAGAACTTTGCTGTAATAACGGCAGTTCTATTAAAAATGGTAAAGACCAATCAATTATATTGTAATTGAATCGAAGGTCACCGCCTGAATGTTATGTTATGGTTTAATGGTCAGTATATATTGTAAATGGGATCATTTGACTTTCAACATGTAATTCCAATATATATTGGTTTTTGAAATTGTCTTTGAATTCAAAGTATATAAATCATGACAATGTATTTAACTTAAATATCCTCTTTTACATAGTTTATGCTTATCTTCAATTAAAAATACAATACAATATAGATGCGATTGCTTAGCCGGGTGAACTTCGTAAAAACAATCTGACCGCTGACAGCGCCACTCAAAGGCCCATCCCCGCCTATCGTTTAATGTATATATTGTGACTATAATACTCACTTTAATTCAGTCATAATACTTCTTGTATGTACAATCAACTTGAACTTTGAAATCAACAACAGTTGTCTCGCGGTGTCATATAAGAGCTGTCAACCGTTAAATATTGCAAATGGATTTTATCGTCAATTAAAATGATAAATGTGCTGTTTATATTTATGTTCTAGTATCTGAGAATTATTAAGTCCGAGACAGACTTCATGAAGAGAAAATTTAAATGGTGATGATCAACAATTCCAACACCATAAACAAAACGAACAATCACCTCTCACCTTAACTCATTGAACATAACAAAGACCACGGCATATGACGCTGGAAATCCAGGCCCTTGCTTATAACAGGTGTGGACATGTTGCAGGGTTAAGCCCATTAATGGGATCTCAACCCTCCCCTTTTGATAATTGGACCTCTAACGGAAATACAGATTCGCTTCCACTCCAAAAGACTACATACTATCACAAAAATGAATGACAGCAAAATATTGACAGTACAATAACCGAGTCAATAAATGCTCGTAGTTAAATGATTACTAACTAGATAGGTTGAACCATTTTTGATTAAACACCGTATTTCACAGGAGAACACAATCATACTGACATCCAAAGAAATGCATGATCTTCGTGGGAGACCAGAATAAATATTGTCTATATTTATTTTAGTAAAGTAAACCTACCTCAAAGAGTGAACTATATATAGCTGGTAAGCCATTGTCTTTACGAATAAGATTATTCAATGATTTTGAAAGCTTAGATGAGTCAGATTTTAACTTTTTTTTAGCTTTATTAATTTCCATTTTGAGCAGATCTCTGAATGTAGAATTGTTTGTATATACAGTATCTTTATAGCGATAATACAATTTTGTGAAAGTTTTCAATAATTTATGAAAACGGTATCATTGTTTGTTTTTCCGTTATACAGAGAAAAATCATTACAAATACGTGCAAAACGTACTAACTGAGACATGTAAACATCATACGATGGGACTAAATGAACGTCATAATCCTAAAAAGAAAAATGGACAAAAGGGGAAAACAAGTCTTCCCCTTTTCCTATACGCACGTGTTAAATATACATTGAAAAGGGATATCCCTAAATCCAAAAATGACTATTGCGGATTGTAATAATTTTATTAGCCTTATTCCTTGCATAAAGAGCTCGCGGTTGGGCGACTTTGCCATGATTTGCTTTGTTCACAAGCGGGTTAGTCTAAAAATGTTTGACAAAAGAGAGAAATATGGTGTAAAAAATACTTCCTCATGAATATATGACATGTTCTAGAAGCTTACATTGAATAAATAACATAAACGGACGACAAAAACCTCGAAAATTGCATGTTTTGTTTATTCCAAGTTTGAAAAGAAAATTAGAACAACACGAGCCCCATCAAAACCAGGGATGAACTCATGTGACCAGCAGGGACAAACAGTAACTATTCGACATGGGACATCTGCAATGTTACTCATGGGAATGTTCTAAGACTAATAAATGCCTTACACGAGATAAAAGGGACGGAAAGATTACGACAGTGTAAACAGAGCCCGAGCCATATGGGAGACAGACTCTGTGTGTCGGTCAATCAATTCATGATGGCGACCGTAAAAAAAACAATGTGAAAACTTCAATCTAATGGTCATGAACCCGTGTGCAAGTAGTTCGATGTAACCTTAGTAACTAAATGTGTCACTTCAAATATTTCTTTTGTAATGCAAATGCAAAACATGTTTTCTATGATGAGGTAGAATCATTACATAGGAGACATTTCATATTTCATCGCACACCTGCGTTTTCCTGTTTAGAATACCGTCTAATGATATATTATACAGATGATACTATACTTAGTGTAGGAAAAATTCAAAATATTGTTGATTTATCTTCCGATAAACTTACACGAATTCTTACGACCGTAGACAATCTATTGTAGCAGAATAATACTATGTTGTGGAATGGTGAACTCTGGACACACCGTAAACAAATCATTCAGTAATTTATCATGTAAACATATCAGCTTAACGTCCACGAGCCGGTAATTCGTTAATTCATAGAAGATTTACTAATAGATAGTCATCACACGAGTCATGCACATAGCTTATTGTATTATGTTTTAGTTTAATGTACGAACGAAAACAAATAATTTACAATAAAATGATAAACAGCAATACAATATGGGTAATAATATAATATGAGTATGGGAAGGAAATTAAAATCTAACACCAGGAAAATCAAGCATGGGTCACTCATTTACAAAATGTTACTGCTAATTGTAAAATAAACTTTAGAAAATACACGATTTCAATAAAATTTAAGATTGAATTCCGCTTATGCTATCGTTTAAATTCTCAACGAATTTAGTACGGTTGGTATACTTAGATTTATCCATAGACGTCGCTGTGGTCTCGGGTACTACTAATAGGCCATCAATACTTTTATTCGGTCGTAGAAGGAAGAAGAAATGAGCAGCCACGCTTGGCGTATTTGGCGAACATTGTGGGTGGATAACGGGAAATTGGTGGTTGAAACACACATATTTGGTATTTACTTCATTTGACGTTAAACACTGTAACTGATCCTAGATCAAAAATGTTTCTTTTGAAATGGTTTAATGAATTCTTTTTTTTCTTCAAATAGCTTAATGGTACACCGTAGGTTCGATCAAATTGTGGTATATTACACCTACTGGGTCCATTAAGTGATTGATATTTCGAATAGTTGTTTCACAGGGTAACCCCTTGCACGATTCTACTAAAGAAATTGTACCATTCTTATAATCCTGGATATTTTTATGGAGATACATAGAATTGAAATGTTACCCATGGGTACTGTCATGAAATGTCAAAGAAAATGTATTCGTTATGAAATTTGAATCTGTAGATTAACAGTGCTATCAACTATAGATGAACACAACCGACTTGCAAAACTGTCGCCTTTCTTACCAGAAAACAGCATCGATGGCTTTGCTGGACTATTTTAAATGCTACTTATCTGTGATCGGGTAGCTAAATAGTTCATTGCTATTGGAAACAAGTATGTACATTTATTTATCACTTAGACAAATTTCTCAAATCAACATTTTCGTCTCTCCTCACCGAACAACATTGGAGAAATCATTTGTGTTACATACAATGATTTATCATGTGCGGAAATATGCAAGTAGTTAGAACCTTAGAATACATAGCAAGTGTTGAATGATTTATCTTTAAGTCAAACTGTACAAGAAATAGACTTAGACATCTTTCTAAATATTGATATCTCATTCGCATTGGCTTTTATAACGTCAGGAAATGTTCTTACATTCCCAGTCATGATCATAATGTCAGAAATTGTGGTACGTTAAAGAAAAAAGTTTTATGAAATGATGATGTCTGTTATGCATTATACCAACACACTGAATTGGATTTATATTGTACTATTATGTCACTGACGCAGAAGTCTACAGATAGACATGTCACCACATTTGGACATACTATGCTGACTCCAAGACAACACTGACGCAGAAGTCTACAGATAGACATGTCACCACATTCGGACATACTATCCTGACTCTATTATGTCAATGACGCAGAAGTCTACAGATAGACACGTCACCACATTCGGACATACTATCCTGACTCCAAGACAACCAGCCCTTTCTTACTCCTTAATGATGCATGCTTAGCGGAGAAGCAACACATACAAGTGTTTTGTTTGATACGACTAGGGATCGGATCAAATACACATCATACTAGAGGCGAACACGCTGACCATTGCACGACCAAGTCGGTTTAAAGGAAATAAAATGCACAAAAAAACCCATAGCCTGAGGCATCTATGACAAATGATTTTCCTGCTGAACGTCAAGCTGGCTTCCACCTCAGGGAAGATCAAAACATTAGTTCCTCAAGAGGTAATGCCGATGTCTGTCTTGTATTAGATCGACACGTTTAGTTTGATTTTATTGTGCTAGTTACCTCAAACAATAGTCCTCGGATAGACATGTCGCCTACTCCGACACATTATCCTGATTCCAAGTCAACCATTCTTTGATCGTACTTGGATGGCGGAGAAACTGAAAATACCAGTTTCATAGGTCTTTGGTTTGCCCCGACAGGAGCTTGAACCAACGATCTGCGGCACTCATGGCGAGTACCTTAATCATTACATCGCCGAAGAGGTCTATCACCTTGCTTTGCGAAGCAACCAGCTTAACTGGACTGTCCGTACGAAACCCGATGAAATTATTTGCGGCACCTAAAACTCCCGAAATATTTTACAGAAAAATTAATGAAATAATAAATTTCGACACTTCTATTATAACGAGGCAATATGGGGCGATAGTCATTCTCACAATCTATAAATGCAATACATATTATTAAAGGCATAGGTAGAAGTACTATTACAGGAAATATCTGAACAGTCAAACCACCAATATCAGATTTAGATTTTTTGAATGATAATAATTTCGTGTTTTTGTTGAATTGCTAACTCATACAAATACCTTGCCGCAGGAAGAGACAAACCTTATTATGTAAACAACCACTCAGATTCTACCAAACAGTTCTCTGAAACTGATATCTTCAAAATGCTGGAGTTTTTGATTGACAACATATTTGCTATGTTTGGTGGACTTGTTTTTCAACAGACAGTGATCATTCCTATGGGTATCAACTGTGCTCCTCTGCGCGGGTGTGTTAAGGCTGTTTCACTTCGTTTTGTTTCATACGAGTTGCTCCCCTTTTTAATAGTTTACGTCATGACGTTACATCCATGGAAACATACTCTTCGTGGGTGAACGTCCCGAAGGAAAAATGTGTTTCTGCAGATCTAATGCACTGATTCCTTGTTCGTTTTGTGACAGTAAGATTAACCTATATATTTATTGACTATCCAGCTTGTGAATATATCATTATTTTGAATACGTCGATTGTAAAATATGATTCATCGCGCTTGTTAGTCTTGCTAAGATCCTCCCCTTCAATGCCCTTATTTGGAAATCGCTATCTCCAACAAGCTTGTTTATTGACAAAATGCGAGAATGATGAACACGCACATGTTTACCATCAATTTGAGACGTGTGTAGTAGAATTTCACAAAAAAAGGAAAATCCACACATCGTCAGTTGATACTGAGAGGTAAACCTTAGTTTTAATAAATAATGACAATGCCGCGAAGCATAGTATTGAGTAAACAGCTTATACTGTATTAATGAAAACAGGGGGTCGTACCGAACTTGAAGAAAGCACATGTAGAATCAAAACATGATCTGTAAGCCTAGAACTTATATCATGTTTATACCAACATTTTCGTGATCTTTTTTGTAAAGATCGAGAAGTTTGAGTTGCATGCAGTGTCTATTTTTGCCGCTGGCACAGGTGAATCACACCACTCCCCCTTTTTGCAAGTTGTGGAACACAATTTAGAGAGAAATAATCAATATAATGACTATAATGATGAAAACTATTAAAAAACGTTTGAATGTTTACACAAAATATATTTTGAATGGGTTGGGGATTCTGTTTATTTTTAGAATTAACATTTGTTTTCTTTGTAAGTGACATATAATCTTCACAACACCTTGGCTTGGAAAGGTAAATTATACATTCTAACTACTTGTGTAGGACCAATTATCAATGCGTGCTAATAATTGACAACCAAAATGTATTAATGTATTATCAGAGAATAACATCCCTTATCAGAGTTTTTTTTCTTCAAAAAAATCTTCTGTCAAAGGAGAGTGACCTGAATTTCATAAACATTTAACCTTCTGAAATTTGTTTGCTCAAAATTAATCTACACATAACAGATTTGATAAAATAAACAACAAGCGAGATTTGATCTGACACCAGTTGGTTATTCTCTAAATCCAGTTTGTCTTTTTACTAACTAACAAAATTCATGGTCCATGATACAGTTAATAAGAAAAACAACAAAACCAAAACCTGAAATGAAACTACTATGTAGTTAAAATCCAAGATTTGTTGTTGAGAGATGCAAGCTTAATTCCTTGTAATTATCTTGTAGTTTATTTAGTTATGCCAAAACATGTTCAGTAAACCTTTATATAATTAAAAATGTCACTGATATTGTTATCAAATTGTATAAGCATTGATACCAGTATTAAGTTATTTGCTTAGAAGACATACCTGGTTATGTATACATTGTACAGTGTACAGTTAATTCTAAAAAAGATATTTTTTTCTTTGACATTTTACAAAACCCATTTGTAGCATAATATATATATTATATATGAATTTATCCTGTGATTTTAAATAAACTTCAGTGTTTTTTAGTCATGGTATGCTTTGACAACACATATATTGTAGGCATATACAGCATATTATTAATAGGAATTATAGGAGATGGCCAATATTCTGCATTTTCACTGGAATGAGTAAAGTAGCTAGGTATCATATTAACTGTCTCTGCACTGACCCAAGTTCATTGTTATGCATTCAATCATCTTAGTGATATACTGAGGGTATGACAAATGGGCACCAAGGTCAGATGCTATACATGTTATACATGTATATATTGATCTATTGATGAAAAAGATTGATCTTCATGACTCATGAGTCTTCGATAATATAACAAAATGCACTTGAAATGATATTTGAATATTTGTATGATGTTTGAAAAATTTGAAATTAAGCAAGTTTACTGATTTTTAGCTCAACTGGCCCACAAAGGCTAAATGAGGTATTACCATGACTGTGCCTGCCATATGTTATCCATATATTTTCACTTATTCTCAGAAATTGTCAAGCCAAATGGAAATAATTATAGCAGATATGTCATGATGACTATTTGAGCTTGTTGACATTGGGACCTGATATTAGAATATTGTAAAAAAAAATTGTCAATCAGAGACCGTTTGTTTTTTGCATTTAAAAACATAATGCAATTTTTGTTAAATATATTGTTTTCTCTATTGTTGTAGAATTAATACATATTTTTTTCGGCTCTAATTGATTGTGTCTGCAAGCTTTTTAATATTTATTATTTATTTTGTTGGTTCAAATATATTTTGTTTATGTGTTGCAGAACGGAAATAAAAATTATCTTGCTACTATTTTAATAGGGAAAAATACTTGGTGTAAAGCTACATATACTCCTGTATTTCATTGCCCCTTTCTTCAAGATTATTTAACTGTGCATACACACATAAGAAAACAAGATTAAATACATAACATTGAACCATATATATGTAGATATACAGATGTACTAAAAATGTATCAGTAGACTCAGTGCTGTCTTAACTCATGGACACGCTGGGCAGTTGCCCAGGGGCCCCATGAGCATAAGGGCCCCATGCTAATCTTTGTATGTTGTGTACAGCATATTTATGTTTTAATGTTTAAATGCTAATTTTGTTGGAAGTACCAATACAATAAATATATATTTAATTGTATCGACATTTACATTTTGATTCCTGCGAGTGATTAATTTGTATAGGTAGCGGTCTCAGTGCACTGCTTTTGTCCAGGGTCCTATAATGTTGTTAAGACGGCCCTCAGTAGACTTTCCCCAGCGTTCACAAAACATATACAAAACGATGTAACTCAAGATTCATTTTCATTTAATTAAGATTTAATGGACTTAAATATTGGAGCAGTTTTATCCGGTTCAAATTCTAGATATGAACATTTCCAGGAGTAAAAATAGATTTGAGGGTTAGATGTTTGTTTCACTTCATCTGTAGGCCATTATAAAAAAGGAAGTAATTTATTTTGTAAAAAAAGAGATGTTCATACAAAATTGATGAAAAAATAAATATTCCCGGGTGAAAACAAAAGAAACAAATCTATCATTACACCATGCACATTCAGATATTCACTATTTTTGCAAATATATCAATTTTTTTTCAACTAAAAAAATAATATAACAACTATATTTTAACAGAGTTGTTGAATATGAACATCTACTGATATACCCAAATGCATGCATAGACATAATTGTGTTATATGTCTCTTGTGCATGCAATAAGTTACATGGATAATCAATATTTTGTTTTGTACATGACTCCCAGATACAAGATTGTGTGATAGAAGTTGACATGGAGAATTGCACCATTTTACAATTTATTCACAGAAACCTTGTTTTATATATGAAATAACCCAATTGATTCATTATTGAATCGACGACCAATTTAGTGTACTTTATTTTAGCGAAGCAACAAATTATATTGTTTTCATATTTGCCGCCGATAGAGGTAACATACATGGTTACCTCCCTTTATCGGTTCGCGGGATCACTTGAGTGTTTTATTGTTTTCGAGATTGATTAAATATTGAGTATGTACACTTCGACATGAACGTTCTAGAATATACGTGTCAATAAATTCACCGTTAAAAACATATTCACAAAAAGCAGATCATAAAGATATATGACTTTGCTACGAGATCAATGAAAAACTTCACAGCAGACGGCGATTTAAAATTTTACACTGTTGACCAACATAAATAGTCAATTTTCCGCGTTTTATATCGTCTTAATCTCCATTGTTGGTTGTATAGTAGTTCTCGTAGCACTTTTCTCAAACAAAAACACATAATCTTCCCAAAAATATCCAGTTTTTAATTCAACTTTCACTCTAAATTCTAGAACTTTTCGAAATTAGTTAAAGCACTGATTGTAGTCATGTGGCCATCGTTTTATCAACAGAAATCCACGTTAGCTCGACGAAAACTGAAATATTTTCGATTTCGAACATGTATAAACAACTGGTTGCAATATGCATCAAATATTGTTAAGTTTCACAAATTAATTTGTGTCACAGACCTGACCCTCCTTTATTATTGCATGCAATCTTAGAAACACCCTTAACACACCTGCGTGGTCATTTATTTTCACGTTGCGCTATATGTATAAACAATTCTAAGTATGGTGATTTTGTTGATCATCTATCCCATGGAGCTTGAAATATAGTAGTTTAATTAGTTTAAACATATTTTATTTGTCAATATAATAGAAAAATATGGATAAGACACAAGTTAAACAAACTTATGAAGTCTTCTCCAAATTACAATTTGCTACATTAAAGAAGTATATAAAAGGCATGCAATTACTATAAATAGCACTAATAACGTATCGCTGATGAATATTCACAAACATGAAGAAAAAGAAAATTAAGATAGATTCATATGATGTGCATATTCACCCAATACAATTCCAGTTATACGTTAAGGAATCTTTTTGAACATTTAATATAATCAAAAACATTATAGGATTAAACGCATTTTTTCCGGAGTTTATTGATGTATAACCTGGACCAATTCACTCACAAACAAATAAAAGTCTATGTAAGCTTGTGAGTGACTTGGTCCAGGTTATACATCAATAAACTCCGAAAAAATATACGTTTAATCCTTATAATTCTGTAACTAAGTTTTTTTTCATTTGTTTTGAAAATTTACCTTTGGGGATCCCCAGTACGCACACATACATTCCATTGATGTGTGTCGGCCATGAATAACAAAATGAACTAACCATGTTTTCCTACATTGATAACTAGATGGTGATGTAATTAAGTTACTGATATTTTCCAAATTGATGGCATTTTGCATTTAGCTACTCAAACAGGTAAAATGCCCACAAAATCGTAAAATAAATCAGTAACCAGCTTGTGTCAATCGGCGTCCCTTGTAAACAACGTCACAGGATGACGATATATTACAAAAGTCAAAGTCGATAGATGGTTGTCTTAAGTATTTTTTCCAGAATATTTTTTTTATGTCAACAATACAAGCTTTTTTTTTCATTGGCATTCATTTTTTTATTTCATATCTAACAATAATTGTCAATTATTAACAATAAACATTGTTTCTTTTATCTTTTTTTATTATCG
Source organism: Bathymodiolus brooksi (assembly GCA_963680875.1). Taxonomy (NCBI): domain Eukaryota; kingdom Metazoa; phylum Mollusca; class Bivalvia; order Mytilida; family Modiolidae; genus Bathymodiolus; species Bathymodiolus brooksi. Next base: position 2,829,174 of record OY804576.1, read on the forward strand.
GGAATCCAAGCCGCCATTTTGTTTACATTACGAAAAAAGTTGTCCGGTGCACATCGTCTATCGAAAAATAAACTGACAAAACCCCGCCTCCATAAGCGCTTATACCCAATCAGAGTATAGGATTTCTAATTATGTAAATCATATAAGAATTATATTTAAATATACTACAATTTTGATCATAAGTTATATTGTCATTGCCACATGTCAGTAATTTGATATCTAGAAATAGCAGGTTGTAACCCTGTTGAGATTATTTGGCCGGTTAAGAACGAAATTGTACGACAAAAGATATGACTGTAATTTCCCAATTGTGAAAGTTATATATGTAGCAAAATTCAAGCAGCACTTGCATACGGAGTATATTTATTTCAGTTGATCCTATATTACAGCGTTTGTGGTCTCTATCATGATTTTCTTGATAGCGGGTTGTTGCTAACAAGGAAGCTACCGAACTTAGGAGTCCTAGTGGTTAGGGTGAATTCACCACTTTTCTACGATCATAATAATGCCCTGGCTAACCTGAATATCTATGTCACAAATGACCACGGACATGTTCCGTTTGTCGTAATCACAATCCAGTCCATTCCTCATTCATGACTTATCACCGGATTTGTAACAAGAGCAATACGACGGGTGCCTCTAGTGGAACAGAAAGTGCATCCTTATGAAACAGCTGAGTTCACGCACCGATTTTGAGTGGGGGTTCGTGGTGCTCGATCTTTAGTTTTATGTGTATGTGTTGTAGATCTTTGTTTCTCCTTTTCTTTTGTCCATCGTGCTGTCTGTTCTTCATCGAATTACGGCTTCTGATTACCCCTTTGGTATCTGCAAACTTTTCTTAAATGTAGAAAACTGTAACAGAATCAGAAAAGATATATCCATGAATATAAAATACACGAGATAAGAGATTACAAGTTATAATTCACAATAATAACTAGTTAAGGAAAAAGATATTCACACTCCAAGCATGCTTCAATAATACTTCCAAAAGTTGCAGTTTTTGAGTTTTTGTTCTGATTATGAAATTGCATAATCGTTGTTTATTTTGTATTAATGTTAGATGAAATATTATCTATCATAATTATAAAGTATAAGCAATGAGCTCTTTTCCATTTAGATGTATCACATTAACAGAAGATTTTAATAGCATGATCAATTCTATATCAAAGGACACTTTAATGGCTTTCTCCAATTCCACAAAGATCGTTTTACAATCAGATATTTCAGAAGATGAGTTTTCTTTTGTATTCAACTCTATATGATAGCAGCCTTGTAATGAAAAGAAAAGGGAATTCGAATATGATGTGACTGTGCGTACATTTTAAAATCCTTGAACTTCTGGAGTTCGTTTCCTTTATGCAAAATGTATTGAATAATCTAAATGCTTCATCTTCTACTTTTTGCTTTTTAAATTCAGAAAATTAATGAATTTGTTTAAAATATACCAAGAATTTTTCTACCTACAAGATTTGTTTTTTTTTGTTCACCTGTACTAGTCGTGAATATAACTAGAATGTACCCTAATTGACTTTAACTTGCAATCAATCAATCAGTCTGAACCTGTACTCAAATGATAATCCGATTTGTCTTCATTTGTAAGGATAGACTTTTTTGTTAAATAGGAGATGACTTCAATCTGCGAAAGAGTATTCGAAAAACGGGTATGTTTACTTGTATTAATTCCCAGGCTGAATTATGTTTTTAACAATCAAATTATGCACAACATTGACAATTAACTTATTCTAAAATAAACATGTTATTGTCAGAAATGTTTGAAGATACCAAAGTGGTAATCAGATGTGGTAAACAGGCTGTAATTATGTCCAATCAACTATATGTTGCTCTTTGTAATATGGCTTGTTTTCTGTCCTAATTTCCATGGTTTTATAATCACATCACGTATACATGTATAATATGCATTATCAAGTTGAAAAGTCGTCCGCAACCTCACAGTCCTCTCATCCTTCAAGATAAAAACTGCTTTCTTTCAGCTGACAATAAAGCTCTACGTGACATGTAAGCTGAAGAGTTTAATTATCAGTCGCAATGCTTTAAATGGTAACATTATTTTAACATGTTTGAAGTACAGCTGGATGTCAATAAGGGGCATACCAGGAAAGGACAAACAGGGGAAGATTGGGGTTGACATCCTTTATTTCAGAATGTGTAAACACAATTAGATAATTAGATAATAAATACATTTAATAGTACCAAAAGTTTAATAGTACCAAAAGTTTAATAGTACCAAAAGTTTAATAGTACCAAAAGTTTAATAGTACCAAAAGGGTAATAGTACCAAAAGTTTAATAGTACCAACATTTTAATAGTACCAAAAGTTTAATAGTACCAAAAGTTTAATAGTACCAAAAGTTTAATAGTACCAAAAGGGTAATCAGAAACACTAACGCGAAGAAGGAGTGACAATGAATTGTATAGGTCATATGACAAATGACAAACAGTGGTCAAGAAAACACTACACATATAACTAAGGATTTAGCAAGACGAACTGACCACACAGAAATATTTGTGGACTTTTAAGGAAGGTGAAGTAACAAGTATTAGATATTCTGTGATTACGTTCATGAATCAGACGACACAATGTCCATGCCTAACTGTTTGTCTACGTGCTTATACTATAAACTTGTTATTTTGTGTTTTCTTAACTGAGGATTAACAAAGGGTGCCACATATTGTCGTCGAAACCAATCTGATTAAAATCAGACCTGTCACTTTCTCCCCTTTACTGACATGATGCAGCGTGTGATATCTGAGGAAACCCATTACAGGTCACATTCGAATAACCTAATGTCATGGATATATAATGATATGATAAACATACAGTTATGGTCTTTTGTGTTCAATCGGGTTGCTCGTTAGATGCATAGCAGTTTAGATACACTTTCATAGTCTCGAAATTGCCATTTTTATTGGTTAGTACATTGGTTCACTTACATGTGACCTGGTATGGGTTTACCTCAGAGTGATCTTCCATGTCGCGACATATTAGTAAAGGAGAGCAAGTGAGAGATCTGATTTTAATCAGATTGCGTCGAAGCTATCTTTTTCGGAGCAGATCGTCTGATGAAAAAGTGCATATGAATTCTACTTCTACTTCCTACGATGTTCCATCACTCGTGATGATTATACATCGGCGCGAACAGACAAGATTAAAAAATCCAAATTGATAAAATAACAACATGTATATACACTGTACATAATAATAGCAAATTAGAATTTGTAACCCTGTATCAGAGTTGTGAACTGATCCAGAGACTGACCTGATACGACCATACTGTTTGGTAAGGAGTTCCAGATGCATACTGTTTGCGGAAAGAAGCTGTATTTGAAATAATCTGTAGTGGGACTATAGGTTTGGAACTGGTATGGATGAGTCGATCGTGTAATTCAACCTCTTTTAAGAGGTCACCTGTCTTAAAAGACCACTTTTACTTTGTCCCAAAGGTGACCTCTTAATACGGGTTTGACCGTACTTGCTAGACAAAATCATTTTACTTTGAACACCCTACGTTCATTCAATTAAAGTTATTTTTATTAAAGCCTTAAGCTAACGACTGACCTTCACGGGCATCATACATACCAAGACAAATTATTATAGAATTACTATATGGAAATATGTAACATCAATACCCCATTAATCAGTTATTCATCGAATGTTACTTGACAATCTGTCTGCAGAAACAATTTTCAGATGGAATTGTTTGTTATAAATATGACTTTTGACTGTACCTTTGTAATAACTATCGTGATTTTTAATCAGAGAAGATTTATTGGGCGCCAAAGTAATAAAGACTTAGGCGAAAGATCTGATCCTTACTTTACAATAACAAAATGGGGGGTTTGATAATTCGTGTAAGAATGATTCGAGATCAATGCAAAAACAGAAATTTCGATTAATCAACTATTTTATAATTTTCTAGAGATATTAATGTCTATCATGACTTATAAGCTATATAAACGTTCACGTTTACATATTTATATCATTACATTTTTAACACTTTTATTAAATAATCTATTTTTCCAGGGCCGTATGGATATATTGACAGGGCTGTATGAGCATGGTTTTTACGGCACTAATGATGACCAATAATATAGTGTTTCTAACTGGCTTGACAATTGTGATTACTTTTACCTATGCAACATTTTGCCACCAACAGCAGTACTCTGAACGCACCTATGATAACACATGTTTCCTCCCCCTATTCTGTCAATCGTAACTACTCGGCCATTCTCGCTACCCTGCAAATAACCTCGTACGTACATAGTAGAAATTCTTCTTAAATTGTTTGCCGGAAGTTAAGTTAAGTTAAGCCGCACAAAAATATAGTCCACGGAAATCCAATATGGAAGACATACTAAGTAAAATCTAATGCAAAACTAATTAAAACTTTAATTGAAATATAGAAAATTGATTAAGATATAACTTTATCAAATTCTCATGTAACTAACATGTGAAAAGTAGTGCGATTTATACGCCTAATGCATACGAGGTTATTTGCAGGGTAGCGAGAATGGCCGAGTAGTTACGATTGTCTATTCTGTAATATCCCCTCGAACTGCTGATGACGATCTCGTATGAAAACATGATTTTAAATAAAAGTATGATTCTTCATTTGTACAATTATGCGAAAGAGAAAGTTTTGAAATGGACTCCTCTATGTAAAATGCAGCTCGGATTAAAACAGGAAGTGAATTTATCCGTATTGGCCCCGGGTTAGTACTTATTGGCCCGGGGCCGAAATGCCGTATTAAAATAGGCAATTAATATGAGAGGAAAAATCAAAACCGTATTAGTCAGGCAGATTTTGTCATAATAGGACAGATTTTTACATATTATTTAATAAATCCAATTATAACCTGTACGTTTTAAATATAAGTTAGTTCTCATTCAACCCCCGTGGTACAGAAGTAGAGCCTACCTTCTCCCGAATGAACCATACACAGATTAACTTTGACTGCAATGGTGAAAATAAAACAAAAATGACACGACTATTTGTTGTAGTATGCAAACGTAACTCGTATGCACAAATGAGTCACAGTAGTCCAAAATATTAAACAGGCTGCTCTGTGTAGGAATAAAAAAAAAAAATTGTTAGAATCAGGAATGTAAATACGATTGGAAGATACATATCAAAATATAACATGCTAAGAAAAATGTTCTGTATCATCTGTGTGATACAAGTTTATGTCAACACCTTATTATAATATGATTTTCCCCCCACCAAAGGACTTTAAATATGAAACTACAACTTTTAAAATGCATTTGGCCTATCCTATTGGAATAATTAACCTGCTTTGAAACCAATTAACCCAAAATAAATACCCACTTTATTCTATTACTCTTCGTAAATCAGTATAATTACGATGAACAATATATTTGAAATATGGTCCATACATTGAACTCACTCAACATTCATCATGTTTTCCTTTACCGAATTGTAAATAATATGTCGATAGTAACTTAAACATTGATTTATTATTCTGTAGCGATCGGTTAGAGCAAATTATTTGTAATTTATCAGAAGTTTTTAATTATATTGTGGGGGGATATCTTATTATTCTGTAGCGATCGGTTAGAGCAAATTATTTGTAATTTATCAGAAGTTTTAAATTATATTGTGGGGGGATATCTTATTATTCTGTAGCGATCGGTTAGAGCAAATTATTTGTAATGTATCAGAACTTTTTAATTATATTGTGGTTGGATATCCATGTGACATTCTAAAATAAAACATGAAAGGTTCAAATGAAACCATGGAATAAATATGTACATGTATTGTCCCATTTATCTTATATTTTGATTTAAAATATCAATTCATTCGCTCTCTTTATGCATATGACGTCACGAAGACTAAATGTATCGTCACGGTATGTGGTTTCATGCGTCATCTGTTTTCGTGGTATCCATTTTATTTTGATTTCCACAGCGCACGCATTATTTTTGATGTGTCTTCCGGTTTCTATTTATGGAACATAAACAATACGAAAGCTGACATCTGTAAAAAATGTTAAAGTTTACTTTTAAAGACGTAATTACCAAAAACAGTGAACCTACCTACTGAACCATACTTTTTGTAATGCCAAAAATGTACTTCATTTATAATGTAGCTGGAAAAAAATCCAGAAGGGCTATATAAAATTTAACTATGTCGTCTGCCTCTCAGACACCTGCTCTTCCTGTCATGTAACTATCATGGGGTCACTGATCGTATTTGTAAACAAAAGAGCCGATTGAAATGTGCCTGTTTCTTATATAAAATACATGTCACTTTGCAGTGCATTGTGGTTTCAGCACTAAAAAAAACATCAAAAGTAAACACAATTTTGAAAGTGGTCATTTTCAAACATTCTGTTATTTTATTTAGATGTAGTATGATTTGGTAGATGGCCAGAACCATGAAATTTTAAAACCAGCCATTTCCGGATTTTATATTCGCTTCCATCCCGTATATCGGCTTGTTTTTATTTGCCACGGAAACAGATGACGCCATTTTACTGACAACAAAAGTTGCCAGGTAATCGAGAGTATATTAAAATACAAGAATGGCTTTAAAAACAATCTTATGCACAAAGAAATATTTAACTAGCCATTCTTTGAAAATTCCAATCGTCATATGAATGGAGGGTTAACACTGTTAATCGCTATATCTGAAAATCGATAATAGCACGAAAACCGATAACACGATGGTATATAATGTATAAAGTTCAAGATTAATCCAATGCGAAATATACATTCATTACATGTACATGTGACCATACAATCAAGACATGCTTTCTATTTTCGTCTGATAACGCAAACAAAATAACCAATGTTCGTGATGTTTGCAATCTCAAATGAAGATGAAACTAGCTATGAACCACCAGTCAGAAACAATATGTCTGAATGCGTACGTTATTCTATAAAGTACTTGCACTTGTATGACCGCATCATTTCACTATGAGGGAAAGGTTGGGCCCATCAAACTAGTTTATCCCTGTCGCCTTTTATTAAAGTGGTTGTACAAAGCCAGGAAAATGAGCAGTCATGTATTTGTGCCTTAGGGGAATCGATTATACCTCTTTGTAAGATGTTCATATTGGAATTGTTCCGCCATTGTGGTATGTTTTGTTTTTCTTACCAACACTCCCCTTCTCTTTTCTGCAGATTGTATTCTACTATCTTATGGACGCTTCCAAAATTAATATTACGTTAACTGCGGTGGTGTTTAACCGTTTATTGGACAAATAATATTGTTTTTGTTTTTAAATTTATTTCGCTATTTGTTAATACAGAGGAATGCCAGCGTGGCAGGAGAGTTCCAAAGTCAATTCTCAGTCACGTGACTCTCGCTTCAATTTTTATGAAAATTGTTCAACCCTTCGTTTAAAATACGTCGGTTTACAATACATATGTACGCCTGCAATCAATTAAAATGTACGGAAGAAGTATATTGATAACTAAATACAAATTTATTGCATCACTTCAGTTTTTATTTATATAGTGTACAAACATCAATTTTGCTTCTTGAAGTGGATTCAGTTTCAAAACAACAGTCGATGTGGTTCTATTTAAGTGAGCAAATTTAATTAAAACAATATGATGACTTTCTGTAACATCTATTGCCTAACGAAATCATCTAGGATCATTGTCGTACCGACAACTAGTGTCAATGTCTTGTGGGATGCAATTGTTCCACACCCACCTTGATCGATCGACCATTTGCAAAACATCACAAATCATTGTCTTTCGGAACACATCAGTGGTGTTTCTTAACATCAGCAGTAAACGACACACAAACGTACATCCGAAAGAGGATATGTTTATGTCTTTTTTTAATTTTCATGTAACAATACCGTATTTTTCAATTTTAATTGAATTATTTTTATTGCAATATTGTTTTAGAAATTGTGCATTTTGTAATTTAGGCTGGATAATTACTATTTATCATCATTTAAAAAAAAATCATCTATGACATGAAGTCCTATACTAGACTTGTTGGGTGAAAGCATAGGGGATGTACAACTATTAATCATTTCAATTAAATTTCATTTCAATACAACAGGTACAATATTATTTGAAATTATTTAATAGAAAGAAACAAATGTGGGGAAAAATATAAGCATGTAAACAAAAATTAAATGAATTGAACAAATATGAAAATATTTATTAAAGAAAAAAAAGAAAAAACATGTAAAAAAAATAAATGAATTTTTAAAAATCTAAAAAAGAAGTAAAACTTTGAGACATAAATGGCATAAAAAGTTATATTCTGATATCTTAACCCTTCCTATTTATATCAAGACAATTAAAAAAAAATTCAGAGTAAGCAAATATTTTTCTTGAAATTAGGAAAGGTAATTCAATTTTATTATATGAATGAAAGCTACCAAGTTTCATGTTTATCTCACAATGTAAATATAAATATATTTGGAATATTCGCGTCATCTGTGTCTAAAACGTCCCTTGATTTCGAGAATTGACTTTGCATTTTTAGAGGTACGGAATCAATGCATGGCTTCCCGACTGATAATACATTGATTATTGTAATGTGTTATGTAGTACTCGTAGGGGTACGTATTGTATAGAAAACTCGTATTGGATGCAATCCCTGAACTGTTTGGATCAATCAAAATTATATTTTCTGAAATTGTTTTTCATTTTTACGTATGGCATTATATTAAATCCGATCCATGTAGGCTGCCATCTTGGATTTCTGATCGACACAAATGAAATGTACACATTTTGTAAAGGGTCATCCAATACGGACCCCACCAAAAAACCGTGAAGGGTAAGCAGTTCCTGCTTTTTATGAGACACCCACTGTGTTACTCATATAAACACTCAAGTCCGGTAAAAGATCCATTGTCATTTGAGATGGATATTTCGTAAAAGAGGGTACCTACGCGCACCCTCATAATGGTTCTCATATTTTGTCGGTCTTCCATTTATTTGTTTTAATGTGAGAACTTAACCTCTGTGCTATGAAATTTCACTAGAACCGATATCCATGATTTTTTTTTTAATTTACAAGTGTCTTAGGTTTAGCAAATGATCTTGGGAGGAGTGTTAACTGTTGTATTGTGTTTTTACTCCGTTTTCTGATAGTTTTGCTGAAAATGATTGCATAGCATTTGATTTGTTTTCTGGAGAACTGATATTAGAAAAAGTGTAATATATGATTTTCAGTGCTTTCAATGACTTCTAGGTCTAAATTCTTGTGAATAATTTAGTTTTAAACAATATTAATTTGGGAAAAGTAATGATTAGTAAACATAATACACGTTTACATGATTGGGATTTGGAAGCAAGCATTATGCTTATATAAATATGTTTACCTGTGAATAATTTATATAAGAAGAGTTTGAAGATACCAAAGAGGTAATCAGAATCCGTATATCGAAGAAGAACAGACAAGACAATGGCCAAAAGAAACAGTACAAAAGGACAAACAACGATTTACAAAACATACATATAAGGTTGCTCTTTAATTGTTCTAAGGTGCACTATTTTCCTTTGGTAGATTGTTGAAATATTATGGCCTTTACTACCTAGGGTATTACGCCTGAATTCGTCTGAGTTATATTTGCTTCTTTAATACAGTTAGCTTGATTGTCCACCTTTGTCTTGTACAATACAGTTTACTGCTGTGATATCCACAAACCTATGTCATGTAATTTTGAAGTTAGCTTAACCTTGTTTGTGTATTGCTTGTTTCCTTGTGTATCAATTCTTATTTATCCCTTCTTGTTTTCAGAAGTGCAAGTTTTGTTTCAGTAAAGGGTCTTTTGTCTCGCTCTGAATGTTTTCATTATTAGTGATGCGCTTTTTTCCGCATATGCAAGCATTTCACGTTTCTTCTGACAAAGTATATCACTGAGCCATTATGAGAAGTTATTGGTAGAACACATGATTATGGTCACACAAACAATCGCTGATGCAGAAGGATTTTTGAGCAAGTATTGATAATTGGAACAGGCGAAGCACGCATTCGACCAATAACAGAAAGCTATCAATATCTTTCTCCAGGAAACTGATATGTTGCTTGTCTTTCCAGAATAAATAATATTACTCCACGACTCATTTCTAGTGCAGTCTGTGTATACATCTAAAATATGATCATCTGTTTCATTGTCAAACAAACTCAAATATATCATCTATGTGGCTATGTATATCCACAAATATTACTTCTCTTCTGAGGAGAGGATATGCATCATTGATTAGTTCTTCTGGTTTGTTTTGTTTGTTGTGTCTCTAAAAGGTGGGGTTAATTCAAACACATTCCCAACTTTGTTTTCTATCCACCTCCAGTAAGGTCCTTACTCTTTATCTGTAATAAGTTTCCCGTTACATATATTTTCCTTAAAAAGCAGTAAAAATTTGTCAACGCAGTATTCATATTAACATAAATATGTATTTTACAAACACAAATTGCAATTTTAGACATTTCAGATTTAGTTTGAACTGAGACGTCATCCCATTTAATTCATCATCAAAATGATCATGACCATCATCATAAATCACATTCCTGGTCACTTTCATCAGTTAAAACCTCTTCTAATGCAAATTCTGAAAAAAGAAAGCTCCATATCTAAAGTATTATATGGAGAAGAAAAATCCGTCAAATTTGAATAATTGATGCATTTGCATCAGGGATCACAAAAAAGCCATCCTTTTTATCCGATTTAAACATTTGCATCCTGTTTTGCATGTACATCCGTTTGTATACCAGTCAACAGTCAGTTCAACTTTTTAAAAGACTTTATTAGTATACCATATACATTCAACATTAAACTTGATCCAGCCAAAATCTGAAAGAGGTGGGGGGGGGGGGGGGGGGGGGGGGTAAGTTTCAGAAAATTAACATAAGCTTGTGACTAAAATTTAAAAACCCAGCAAGACCTCAACCAATGTATTGTCAATGCCTCTGTGTTTGACATTATTTCTACCTCTACAAACTCTCCTACATCTTTTCTCTGATTTCTGAAATCAACAATAAATGTTTTTCATGGTGATTGTCAGCATGTAAACAGTCAAACAATGACTTTGGTGGTGTAACATGAAAATAAGTCCAGTATTTGAGTATACATCAAATAAATTTACAATATCTGAAATCTGGATACCTGTAATGAAAGTAGCATATTTTCTAAAAACATCAAAACACGTTTTCCTGCCAAATCCTTTAAAATAGGAAATATAATTACATCCATTAATAATATATAGAATTTGGATGCACTCCTCAATATTTTCAACTTCCTGAGCTTAATTCTGAAACAACCTGATTCATATCAATAAAGAATCTTTTCATAATGTGAATCTTTAAGTTGTATATATACCAACTTTTCATGCAAAATTGGTATCTTTCAAAAAGGGTAAACAGATGAAATCCACATCCATGTCTGGGCTATTAATACAAACTGTTTGAGCTATTGACGTTAGAGCATGGAGCCACATTATGGTATCTGCTTCCTCATGGTCTCCAGCAGCTACAATATATTCTGCAGAGGAATTTCCAAATGCACATCTAGCTTGGTATTTAAATTTGCCAAAGCTAAACACTTATCTGAAATGAATTTAGCTAACAATATTTTGTGTTTTCGGACTGAAAGAAATGCGTCGTTCGTAATAAAATAGATATGCTCGTCTTTATTGAGGATTTGTGGTTCGATGTTATGAGTAATAGTAAAGGTATCAGAAGTATTAACTTATTCTATGATACGTATTGTAATGGTCTATTATGACTAACATATTATACCATATTGACTAGATAGTAGTTCGTTAACTATGAACATTTACTGACGCTGCTTTTATCCATGTCTTTGTTGTCGCTATTGCTGTGAAAGTGTGTGGTCTGTGGCGTTAAGTCTTTGAATGTCCTGTTTGTTTGTCAACTTGAGATCAGGATACCATGACGGTTTGGGTCCTATTAACCTGCTTAACCCAATCACTTGTATAAGCGACCCCAAGAAAGGACTAGCTGGATTTCCATCGGTGTCACTTCTATGAACAACGAGGTATAGAAATAGGACCTACGACAACGCTGCTGGACGATTTCAAATACACAAATCGCCATTATTAGTAACCTACGAAAATGAGTGTTTAATGTACAGAAAATGTAACGCACCTTGAACGTAAAGGAGAACTTACAGCATTTTGTTATGGTCAAGGTAATTCATTCCCCCTCTACCTATTACTAACAAATTTTACTTGTAATATGTTTCAGTGTCACAGTTCTCTATTTAAATGCACATGAGCCCAAAGTCCATTTTATGTTAATCTGCAACACAATTATATACTTCGTTTTCTCGGCAATTTTGTATTTGCATAATTGTAAATTAGAAACACCCAAAAATTTCCACACCAAACATTTCGGGTGTTATCCTTGTCAATTAATTTGTGTAGTTAACATTGCTTCATTTATATTATAATTAATCACGATATAACACTAGTTATATATGCTTGGTGATTTTTTTCTAAGATTTATTCATAGCTTAAGTAAATGAAAACAAATATTGGTGCTTATTAAATGTACCACAATGTCTCAACGGTATAAAGTTTGATCTCTGTGGGATAAAACCTCTCCGAAAGGGAAATAAACGTTTATGGAGGATGTCATGTTCCTTTCTTATGCAGTTAATTTTGAGTGGTTGTTGGTGGCCTGTTGCAAGATAGAATTTCGATCATATCCCGTATCTCAATCTTACTTGCGTCCATCTGTTCATCACACTACCACCTTTTTATCTCTCCATGATATATGGATATAAATGAAACATTCTGCTCCCCCGACCTTAAACAACAATAGTTCATGTCATGTAAATTTTCAGGTTTGTCAGTTAGTATTGTGGTTGGCTATATTGTCAACCATTGCTTCTTTCAAGTGGATACTTCAGAATTCCGACTATGAACTTTACATCGAGGTGACTAAAACGTTCGAGAAAAACTCGACGGGGCAATCAAGAGAAACAGGCAACTCTGGATACAAGACACAGAACAAAGACAAACAAAATGAAAAAGATGAACAGTCCTCCAAATATGTGGTGATGGACGAGAGTGCTCGCGAAAGAAAAGCATGCCGTATTTCTAAGACATTTGTCGTGTTACTCAAAGTCAAATCTGATCGTTGATCGGGAAAAGGAAAATAATATATATATATATGTGTCGTTGCTTTCGTTTTCGATCGGCACTAGTGTTCGATCTTTCCATACCAAACATTCTTGTGTAGCGCGAGCACTAACTACACTTCCGCTAATTTGCATATGGTTGCAAACAAAGATGACGCAAAAAATCCTTTGAGCAGCTTACATCGGACACAATGCGAATAAAGCAGGTTAGACACTTTATTCTTTCTTGTTGCACTAAAATGTTGCGATTTTTCTAGTTCCACAAAAAGTCCAAGTTTAAAACCCTCTTCAGACGTACCCTTACCCGTTTTTAATATCCTTCCTTGTAGTCTGCAATATTGATCTTCCATTGAAACCGTGAAGTCACGTGATCAGACTGCCCAATGGCATTATGTCTATTTTAAGTGAGTGGGTCCTTATATTAGAAAATGTAAATCGTTGCTATTTTTAAAATGGCAATACATAACAAACAAACAAAATGAATAAATACTGTAGAAAATGTGGGCTAAATGTCCTTGCGATATATTTAGAAAATATGTAGTAAATAGTAATATGTAAAAAATCACAACAAAATGAAAAAAAAAACATTAAAACGTCTCCTCATGGTCCTCAACAGTTTGAACACACACCATTCAGAAATACACTGTAAATAATAATAAAAAAAAAATGTATAGTTATACTACAAATTGGTTAAATGTGGAAGTAAACCGAAATTATACACCTATACTCCTTTAGAACCTCAACCTTATCAAATGTGGAACTCCTTTGGGGTGATCGAAAAGACATGTCGGACATATTTTGACAACATCAATCACGAGGTCAGTGAAAAATAAACAAATTAGATAAACATGTGTTCGAAACTGCATTTCAAGCGTAAAAAATAATTTATAAGATATCAAAGTAAAGACTCGAAAAGGTCAATTAAAATTCTTTATTCTATGGAATGTCTAAAAAGCATATTTTGATGTTAGGTGATCGAAAACCAGTGCCGCCACCATATACAACGTCTGAAAAACCAGTCAACGATCAATCTTACGGGTTGTTGGATCGTTACGGTATAACGATACTATACAAGTAAAATAAATTATAAACGTTTAATATGGCCTGTACCAAGTCAGGGTCATTACGGTTTTCACAGTTTTCCGGTTGTTGACTGATTTTGTCTGTTTATATAATTATGAGTTTTGACTTTCCCTTTGTAAGATTGTTCGGAGTTCGGTAATTTTGTTATTACCCTTATAAATAACCGGGTTTGTCAGTATGTAAATACCACTGATCTTATTGTTATTGAGCAATATATTGCAATTTAACAATAGTTATGATTAGGAAATATCTCAAAGGCGATAAATACTGATCCATAGTATGAATATTCGCCATGGCTGCTAATTTCAGCTACTTTGTACAATACAAAAATCGTTATTTCTATGTTAAATTGCTACTGTCGCGAGCACTTGATTTTTTTATGCTTTTTGTGGCACTGACTCCACGGTTGGTGCTCAATACGCTACATTCACTTTAAGTAGCTGTCCAGGCGCATCAATTGAGTAGTGGGAGATTCTTTTTATAACGCAATATTTTAATTTTATACTCGTTAATAACGAAGTAAGTCACTCTGTGGAAATAACTTCATGGATAGGATATTTAAGTTTCTTCACAGTATAATGTTTACATTATCATTACAGATAAGCAAATTAACAAAGGCTGTAGTATTGAATTCCTTTCCGCACGGACGATGTTGGCAGTTTGTATACAAAGAAAATGTTATGTGTATTCGATTAATGCAACGTTCATTACAATTTGTAATACGACAAATGTTCGTGCTTTGCTCACTGAAAATAGAGGCTCAATAGTCTGAGCCTATATCGTTCACCTTTCATTCTGCTTTGAGGAAACTTAATACAGACAGAACCTTCTATAGGTGCTTCCCACCAAAGTTCAGCTCATTTGGCTAAGCAGTTTCAGAGAAGAAGATGGTTAGAAATCGGCCAATCAGAAACAAGAATTGTCTGTGGCGACCATGTTTGTCAACGGATCGGGATGAAATGTGCATTCTTTATAGAAGACCTTCCATAGTTGCTTCCTACCAAGTTTCGGTTCATTTGGCTAAGCAATTTGAGAGGAGAAGATTTTATAAAATCGACCAATTAGAAACAAGAATTATCTGTGGAGACCATGTTTGTTAAAGGATCGGGATGAAATGAGCAATCTTTATAGACGACCTTCCATAGTTGCTTCATACCAAGTTTCGATTCATTTGGTTAAGAAGTTTTAGAGGAGAAGATTTTTTTTTAAATCTGCCAATCATAAACAAGAATCGCTTGTGGCGACCATGTTTGTTAACGGATCGGGACGACATGAGTAATCGTTACAGAGGACCTTCCATAGATGCTTCCTACTTAGATTCACTTCATTTGGTTGAGGCGTTTCAGAGGAGAAGATTAAAATGTGAATAGTTAATGGACGACAGACGACGAACGAAAGCGGAGAAGCAACACATACCAATTGTATATTCTTTTGTTTGACAAGACCGCAGTTCATACCCACAATCTATCGCACTCGAGGAGAGCACGCTAACCATTACGCTACCGATGCGGTTCCGTATTTTTATTTTTTATTTTATTTTGTTTAATCAAAATTTCTTATTGTCCTTAAATATATTATTTGAAAACAAAAATTAATCCAAAACAATAAGAGTTACTTAATATCTTATATAAACAGTGAGAGTTCCTACTTTTGTTCAAACACTCTTTGAATATTGCAATAATTCAACTGCATAGCAAATAAAGAAAAAGAATTATAAGTTCTATGCAAAATCATGACCATTCTGTCGAAGGTGACTTGGCGAATGCAAATTCTGCACAAACCGTTTTGTATTTCTTTCTTTTAATGTTATACAAAACATCCACATGTAAAATATTTTGACTATGTGCTGTTGTTGTTTTTTTCACAGCTTTTATTCATTGAAGACAATTTTTTTGTTTTTTCTTGTTATCAATATGCAAGTCGAACATACCCTTGACAAGTGTTATAATGAACCTTAAATAAATTACAAAAAGGAAACATAATTGTGATATTGAGCTGATTTCGCTATTCTTTCAATTTTTTACATAGACAAAACCGGTTCTACTGAAACAAATTTGTTTGGACCCAACCGGAAAGTAGCGGCTGACAGAGCCGGAACGAATATACGTAAATAAGCATTGTGTTTTTTACTGCAGTGAGTCTAAAACTATTCATGGTGGCACGCCAGTGCAAACTATCATGTATATAAGCATTACAAAGGGTTTGTGTACTTTAATTACACATATAGACTATTTTTATAGCTTTATTTGATGATTTCAATCTCATTATTAGCATTTTTCATTGTTTATGTCCATCATTTTATCTATATCTGAATAATCTATTAAGTTAACCACAGAAACATATGGGTAAAAACAAACAAAAATAATCGACCGATAACGACATCTTCTGGATTCAAGATATAATAATACTATATGATCATAATACTTACTTTTTGTCGTCGCCTGTATGTCAAACATGCCTAATTGACTTGTACCGGAAGATGACAGAACAATTCCGACCGGAGTTCTTTGACGATAGTGAATATGGCGACTTTACAATTTCAAAAAAGTTTTTGACGGTCAATGTTCGGGACAAAAGAAGATGTTACTCATATGAAAATACATACATAAAAGAATTGAAATCCCACATATAAATTAATAAAAGTACAATAATAATAATATAAATACACAATAGGGCTACACTTTTAAATAAATGTTTAATTAAAAATAAAAATGAGACATTATAGGTTTTGAATGAGTTTGGGTATCATACCGAATTAGTACCAGACTGCCGAATCCCCATATTGCCGACTTTTGCTACAAATGACAAAATTTCATAATATTATTTTTTATTTCAGAAAAAAATATAGATGATGTGTACATATTTTATTGAAAGCAGTAATTTTTCGCGCAATTTTAATTAGTAAAGCCATAATAAAATGCACTGATTGATGAATAAGAGATGCTGATACTCATTATTCAAACAATTGAATACTTCAGCAACACTTGGCTAAATGGATAGTACCCGATCGTCATGTGGAACGTGTACAGATAGGTCACCCGTACTAACAACAAACTAGAGGGTTGGCACAACTCAATGAACAGTGCCGTGAAAAAAAGTCATTCTAACATTTTCGAACTAATTACTACTTTGAAGATGGATCAGTCAGTAACCGACCGTACCAGAACTTCTGGCGGAAGAAGCGCTCGCTTAGGAACCCAACCTCCTCCTATGAGACCAAAGACAAAAGAAAGACATAAAAAATATCAGTGCCTTACAAGACGAACTCGCATCAGGTCGACGTTCGATAGAAGATTATTTAGCGGCAATGCTGCGACATGTTGGTGTTAAGTGTTAAAAATATGATCCTGATAGACATTATTCCTGATAAATTAGTGCTTTATCATATATTGATATATCTGACTTAAATGCAATACGAATTATGTTCACTATGTTTTACTTTGAAAGTGTTCTGCTATGTTTCAAGTATAATAAAATGTAGTGCCAATAAAATGTTGTTTTTTTGGTTTTTGTTTTATAATTTTATCTACAAACCATTAGTTGGAGACAAAAAACACATACCATATTGCTTTACATAGTAAAACATATTTTTGACAGTGCTATTTGATACATTAACCAATAATGTCTCATTTTTATTTTTATTTCTAATTAAACATTTATTTAAATGTGGAGCCCTATTGTGTATTTATATTATTGTTATTGTACTTTTATTAATTTATATGTGGGATTTCAATTCTTTTAAGTATGTATTTTCATATGAGTAACATCTGGGTCTTTTGTTCCAAACATTGACCGTCAAAAACCTGTTTTTGAAATTGCCATAGTGTTTTACCCCACAATCTACAATTATATATATAATGAGATGGAGTGGATATAATACGGTCAAGGGTCAACATTTATGGGGACAGGGTGGTGGGAGACGGAATAACAAAGCAAAACTGCATGATCAAACAGTCGCTTAATTCTTGTCCCATTACGAAGTAGACTGCACTTGAGAGCTTTTCCATTAAAAGGTATATTGAATACTTTTACCAATATGCCCTGCCCATAGGCACTTGTCACACTCAATATAATAATTTCTGTGTCAAATATTAAATTTTGTGACAAACAGGTCTCTCGGTCAATGTAGCAACACGGAAAGGTAGGACACGCTTTGTCAACAGCAAATCTTTGGAATACATTTTGTGTTAATTGAAAGGAAAAACATTACTTAAAGGGAAATACAAGGTTCGAAGACTTGCTGTTGACAAAGCGTGTCCTGCCTTTCCGTGTTGTTACATTACCCGAGAGACCTGTTTGTCACAAAACTTAATATTTGACACAGAACTTAATATATTGAATGTGACAAGTGCCTGTGCCCTGCCCACTAATGTGGATGGTGGATATATTAAGTTTTGCGTTTAGGTCCAGATCTTTGTAATTAAGTGTGGCATGTCAATGATATTTGACTACTACATTCCTCTTTGAGAGTACAACAGCTTTTTGGTAACATATGGGTAACCATGACGTACAATGTAGGCTGGAGTAACTTTGGTTAAGTTTTGCGTTTAGGTCCAGATCTCAGTACTCAATTGTGGCATGTCAACAATATTTGAACACTACATTCCTCTTAGAGAGCACAACAGATTTCTGTAGCATCTTGGTCTCCATAACCTACATTTTACGATGTGTAAACTTTGGTTAAGTTTCGAGTTTAGGTCCATATCTCAGTAATTCAGTGTGGTATTTCAGTAATATTTAACCATTACATTCCTCTAAGAGAGTACAACAGCTTTCTGATGTATTTGGGTCACCATAATCTACATTTTACGCTTGATAACTTTGGTAAAGTTTTGGGGATGGATTTTGACCACTACATTCCTCTTAGAGAGTGAATCAGTTTTCTATTATATTTGGGTAACCATGACCTATATTTTATGCTTGATAACTTTGGTAAAGTTTTGTGGATGGACGGGAATTCTGTGTCTTAAGATTTTGCCTAACCCTACTGTGGTATGCATCAATTATATATATTTATGGTGTATATTATGGGGGGTATATATATTTAGTGGGTTGTATATAAATTGAGGTGTATATATATGATAGACTCAGATCGACGTCCATTCTCTAATCGACGTCCACTCCTCAAATCGGCGTCCACTGACGTCATTATCTCAAATCACGGTCCAATTTTAGGATATTCTCAAATCGACGTCCTTTCCAACTTTCATATCAATAGGCCCGTTTACACGATCAAAGTTTGCCATCAAAAATAGTTGTAACGACAGTTTTGTTTTTTTAATCTTTTGTGTGTGTGTGTGTGTGTGTGTGCTTTAAGCATTTTCCCATTCTTTAATATTATCAATAGGGGTAGAATCTGCTTTGGCGGAACACGGAAGTGAGATATCGTAATAAACAAAGTGCATGACCAATAACATTTCATTTTGTTACCATGCGGATATGGCAACAAAAGGGTTAGGTTTAGGGTTAGGGTCAGGGTCAGAGTTAGGGTTAAGGTTAGGGTTATGGTTAAGGTTAGGGCTAGGGTTAAGGTTCTGGTTAGGTTTAGGGTTAGGGTTAAGGTTTGGGTTAGAGTTAGGGTTAGGATTAAGATTAGGGTTAGGGTTAGGGTCTGCTAAAGTAGAAGTACTCCTAAGCACAATATGATTTTTTCTACAGTAACTATAAAATACCTAGGCATTTTTGTCATCAAGAATACCTCATCTGGAATCTGGTCTTGTCCCTTCTCCATCATTCCTTCAAAAACATTCTATAATGGGTGTGATGTCATTTGAAGTATACGTCAGTGACGTCATTGGACGTCGATTTGAGAAAGTGAAAAACGGCCATATATTTGAGAATTGGACGCCGATTTGATGATTGGACGTCGATCTGAGTCTTACATATATATTATAAGGTATATATGGATAGTTTAGAGCAGGCCCGAGGCTGAACTGTGTTTACCAAAAAGGGGAATTTTGATAAGCTTTCCATCACCAAAAAATCAAAATTTAGCAAACAAAACTTCAGCCTGAGAATAGTCTCAGCTTCAGCCAATCCCAGCGGCTCCTTTCATGGATATAGCTGAAATACTATTAACTTGATGTTAAACAACAATCAATCAAGTAATCAAAGTTCATCATGGAGTATTTTGTGTTGGCCATGATCCCAGTTTGGTTGATAAATATGAGGGGATTACGGACAGTACTCTACTGTGGTATCTTTTTCACTGATCATCACCTTATGCCCAACACATATGGAAATCACAATTAAAAAAAAAAAAAAAAAAAGAATTGCAAGTATGACTTTAGTCCTTACAGATACAAAATAGACCCTGTACCAAAGCAGGCTTAGATGTGTGAATGACTGGTCACTTACAGGCAGTGTCACTGATTTTCCAAATATTTATTTCGAACTTTGAGTAGTGTGATCACATTTCAAACCAATGAGATTGTAGCATATAAAAAGAAATCATATAGAAATTACAATCAATTACTCTGGCCTCTACATATATTTAGCCCCCCCCCCCCCACACACCAATTAAATATAGCAGATGACAACGAAAAAAAGTAGCCTAAACATGACCAAAAGAGGAGATAATTTTCATTGAGGAAAAGAATTAATGTTTATGGTCACACATGGTGTATCAAGTGGCCGAAGTAAGACAAAAGAATTAATGTTTATGGTCACACATGGTGTATCAAGTGGCCAAAGTAAGACAACAGAATTAATGTTTATGGTCACACATGGTGTATCAAGTGGCCAAAGTAAGACATATGCAGAATTATCAGAATATTCAGTTTTTTATTTGTGTTCTGGCATATGTGTCTGGGAAATAAAAAGTCCATGTGTGCACCAGTTCAACTTCCGTTGAAAATTACACATTGTCTTTACTATAGATCAGGTGAAATATGGAACTGGTTCAAGACTGTCCCAGATGTTTCTAGGATTACCAGGATTAACAAATGCATAAATATGACATATGTCACAGAAATGTATATCAAGCCTGAATTTGTGACGTCATCAAAGTCCAAGACATTTTGCGTTCACCATTACTATTTTTGAGTTGATACTGGTATTATCCAAGATGGCCATCTACATGACATATTCCACTGACTACTACAGCTGAATATCCTGACTTTAAAACTGTTGATATAAAATGGAAGAAAGCATCAGAGATTCATAAGCAGAGTTGCAACTGACATATCATTTGAAAATACTGTTTCATCACTCTTGAAATATATAAATCGGAGATGTGATATGACTGTGAAGAAGATGGCCATTAGTCAAAGACTAAATCACAAATATGAGAATAATTTGTTCATGGGAAATGGATGCATCCACTCACATCAAATGTATAAAGGGGTACAACTCAGGACCGTCCAAAAAGAAATGGGTCAAAAGCCATCTTGACCTGCCTTCAGTGGTTCATAACAGCATATCCAAATTTTAAATCATTTGACCAAGGCTAGAGTTGTTGAACAGAAAGGAACAATTACAATTTTATTCATTTATTTTACAAGACTGGAAACTGTAACATTCATTAAAATATCTAAAAGCTATGTCTAGAAATGTTAAGCGGTGAGGCTTGGTACATGTCAAGATTTTTGGAAAATTTATACCAAAGCTGTAAATCAATATAAATAAAAGAAGTGTCAATGGGACACAGATGCCCCTGCTTTCAAGAAATCTTCTTGTTGTCAGTATAAATTTTGTAAATATTTGTTGGGAAATGAAGTCTCCATTGCACAAACAAGGGTATTTCTAAATAATTGCAAATGATAAAATTCTGAAACTCTTGCAAATTTTCATTTTATGACAGCAAAGTTCCATATCTCTTCCAAAATCTGATATTTTAAATCAACTAAGGTATTATTGATATCCAGCATTAATATAAATTTCATAAGAATTCATTCAGAAATAAAGGCTGGTCTGTGCTAACATGGGAATTTCTGAATATTTTTGGTCAACGAAGTTCAATAACTCTTGAAGTTTTAATTCAAGTAAGATATTGATTACAAGGCTTCAGTACAAATTATGTAAATATTTGTTGAAAACTGAAGGCTCTATTCCACTAACGAGGGTATTTCTGCATATTGTTTTACAACAAAGTTCTGTACTCTTACAATTTTAATTCTTAATTATGAACTCATATCATACTATTGATTTAAAGCTTAAGTATTAATTTCATAAAATTCCTTTCAGAAGTGAAGGCTATATTGCACTAAATAGGGTATTTCTGTATATTTTTCGACAACACAGTTCCATAACTCTACTGCATTTGCTAAGAAAATCTGAATTTCATCTGAGGTATTATTGATATGAAGATTCAGTACAAATTTCGTAAAAATCCGTCAAGATATCAAAGCTCTATTGCACTGACAAGACTATTTCCGTGTATTTTTTTTATGACAAAGTTCCATAAGTCATGTAAATTTCATCGGAAAAATCTGAATTTCAAACTTGACTAACATATTACAGAAATCAAGCTTCAGTATACATTTTGTAAAAATCTGTTGAGAAATCAAAGCTATACCGTGCTAACAAGAGTATTGTTATGTATTTTATTATGACTAAGTTCCATAACTCTTGCAAATTTCCTTGAAAAAATCTGAATTTCGAACTCAACTTAGATATTGTTGATATAAAACTTCAGTACAAATTGTGTCAAAATCCGCTGCAAAAATGAAGGCTCTATTGCGTTAACAAGGAAAACATACATACTCTCGCCCAGCCACCCACATCCCATTCATGAAAACATAAGCAGTTGCAACTCGGCTAAAAAATATGCATACATGTACATGTATTACTGGAAGTAAAAATCAGATGATCCACTTTTAAAATATAAGTCATGGTGATCTAAATTTCACATATTCCATTAAGAGCTAAAAAAAAATATCTACTTTCTTTAAAATTACAGGTAAAAAAAAGACTTCCATTGAATACCACCATCCACATCATACCATCATATTTATGGAGTATATATAGTTTTATATACACCCCACAATCCTAGGGACACACTATTTTGCAAATGCTGTGCAATCTCACAATTCTGAAAGAGGACCAGCAAAGTAGTATCACAGCTAAGTTTGGTCCATCTTAGCTGTAGCCCCAAAACTTCATCATGTTCAGCAAAACGATCAGTCGTTTGAGTTTTGAGTGGATCAATTAAGGTGAGTGTTTCATAGCATTATCACTTCCTCACATTTGTAGGTATTATTTTTAATTAAGTTTTAAACACCATCATATAGCAGACATTTTGTAAGCATGGATGTAAAACAACCCATACTTCACAGTACCATGGAAAACTATTCTTCAGTGTAACTTCGCAAGTTTAAGAAACAGTAACCATTGACTACAAGAAGAGCACCAAATTATGTTTGTTTTTATTGCTACTATCCATGAATCCACAGATGAGAGATTATTGTTCTGTCAACAGTTGAAATAAATTACTGCTCAGTGACTTGCAGTTTCTGCAATCTTGACATTAATGCACAATTTAACCAGAATTACTCATGCATAAAATCAATGTCAAGGTGACAGAATTATGGTCAGATTCATCATACTATTCACTATGACTCCACAGAGTAAGACATCGTTGCTCTGTGACTAATAGTATCCTACATCTTAAACTTAATGCAAAACTTAACCAGAGTCAATCATGCTAAAATTTAGGTTGAAGTGACCAATTATGGTCATTCTTTTATTTTATCCAAGACGAATACACAGAGTCAGTCACGTGTAAAATGTAGGCTTCACTGACCCAAATATGATCAGATTCCTCAGTACTGCCCAAGATGTACACATCAATGAAATGTTGCTGTAAGGCTCGTGGTATCCGAGATCATGACAATATAAAATTTACCCTGCATCACAAACAGACAAATGGGCAGGGAACATGTTATGTGCCCTCTCCAACTGTGTTGGACAAGGGGATACTTAAGGTTCAAAAGTTTCTATCTGGAGATAATTCCAAATACAAGTTTTTGCTTTGTTGCCTTCTGTTTATACAAAATTGCTTCTATCCTCTGTTGCAACAAACTAAAAGTAAACGCAACATGTATTATTTGTTTCTTTGGCTTTCAACAAAATCACACAAATTGTGTTGCAGGTGAGACAAACAATGTTTTTCCAAAATGAAATGTTTAACCAAACTTCCTACATTTCCATGGCATCTAATAGGAACCAATTACACATTTTATCTTTGTCTTGTCCATGAATCATACATCAACATATAACAAGAGGCTGCAAGGAGCCTGTATTGCTCACCTGGCATATGTGCCTAATTTTGACTAAATTTACTTTAATGGTTGCCATCTTGGTCAGTGAGCAGAAATCATCCATCATAATACTGAGTGATGAATTCACTAATATATCGTCCCAACAGAGTAGGTAATTGCATGAACAATTATTACTTACATATATATTGTATTTAATAATTGTTAGGTGGTCTCATTTAAAAATTGTGTTAAGCAGCTCCACCTCCAACAAATATGGCCACCATTACTGAAAATGGAGATTTCTACATATACCAAAGCTGCTTTATTTATATGCCAGAAAGGGCTAACATTTGAATTGTAGAAGCAAAGTTATTAACAGTGATGAAATATTTAAAATAATTTTTGAACTAAGGAGTATCTCCCTCATTCATAGCTCTGTCCTTAGATGGTGTTGGCTTACATTTCTTTGTCATTTTGGCATTACTTTATGCTCTTTAGCTTTGTTTATTACAATTTTGGCTTTCCGAAGTTTTGGCATTGAGCATCACTTAAGAGACATGACTTGTTGAAATGCGCATCTGATGCATCAAAGTTGTTTACTATCAACTGATTCATATATTATGGGTTTTGTGGTGAACTTTGAACTTTTGCAGATTTTTGTCAGATATGAAAATTAGGCATAAATCAGCAAAAACCACTCAAATGTCTTGCTTGAAATGACAAGGTCAATTTGAAAAAAGTTTGGCCATGATAGTCCTTAGGTGGTTCCCTTTCAAAATTATGTCTTGCAGCCCCGCCTTCCATTCAAAATGGCCGACTTTTACTGAAAATAGACATTTCTTCAAATGGCCAATCAATTTCATTTTTTCCCAGAATTGACTAAAGTTGAATTGTAGAAGCATACTTATAAGATTTTTTCTGAAACCATTGATCCAATTGAAAGCAAACAATCATAAATATTTCAACACTGTTAATAACTTTGCTTCTACAATTCAAATGTTAGCCCTTTCTGGCATATAAATAAAGCAGTATTGGTATATGTAGAAATCTCATCTCCATTTTTAGTAATGGTGGCCATATTTGATGAAGGTGGAGCTGCTTGAAACAATTTTGAAATGAGACCACCTAACAATTATTAAGCCCAAGTTTGGTTCAAATTGGCAAAGTGGTTTCAGACAAGATTTAAAAAAAAAAATTGCTGATGTATGCTAATTTGCATATCTGACAAAACATTGCGAAAAGTTCATGCTTACAAGAACTCTTATGACATATGTTAAACAGTTCATGATGATGCTTCTACAATTCCTATGTTAACTCATCCTGGCAAAAAACTGAAGCCGTTTTGGCCATTCAAGACATTTCTGTTTTAAGTAGTTGCAGCCATATTAGTTGGAAGATGTAGTTTTGAAAGAGAACTGCCTAAGAACTATCATGGCCAAGTTTAAATCCAATAGGCCGAGCGGTTTCAGATGAGGAGATTTTTAAATAATTTTTGTTTGCTGATTTATGCCTAATTTGCATATCTGACAAAAATTGTCAAGCTTCAAAGATGACCAAAAAACTCATAATATATGCTACACAACTCATAAACATGCTTCCACTGCTTAAATTTTAGTCCATTTGGCATAAAATAAAGCAGTTTATGCAATTTCAAGAAATATTTTTTTTTAGTGACAGCAGCCATATTGGATGGAAGGTGGAGCTGCCAGACATAATTTTGAAATATTACCTAAAGACTATTATGGCCTTTTTGGTTCCCTTTTGCCAAACAGTTTCAGACAAGAATTTAAAATGCTTTTTACCACTTTATGTCTAATTTGCATATTTGTCAAATTCAATGTTGACAATAAAATGTAATATCTGTTAGACAGCTCATAAATATGGTTCTACAATTCCAATTTCAGCCCATTTTGGCATAACATAAAGCAGTTTTGGCGAAAGTTTAATTTTCACAGCAAAACACGTAACATATCATGTCTCTGTAGTTCAAAGTTGAACCAATTATATTATGAAATAAAGCAGCTTTGGGCATTTAAAGAAATATTTTTGCATTTTAGCCCCCAACCCCTTTTCCATGTTTTATTTATAGTAACATTGGTCATGATGGTTGATGGGCAGGGTCATTGGAAACAATTTTGATAGTAGATACCCTAAGAATGATTCAAGCCATATTTGGTCTATTAATGCCAAGTGGTTTCAGAGGAGGATTTGAGGCACGGATGGTCAATGGCTGCTAAGAGAAGACAATAGATTACACTGGCCAAAAGGGCCAGTGTGAGCTAAAAAGTAACTACTTCCTGTCTACATCATACAATAATATTCAAATTAAAGAATACTAGTTCTGATTTAACAGTTGTAAAAACTTGTTGTCCTGTCCTTTAATAATATTATTCACGTTTACTCTGATGATAGCCTCACTTCTTCCTCCGATAGCCTTATACTTCAGCATTGCATCTTTTATTTCAATTATTGAAACATTTTTATACGGACCTACATATCTGTGCAAGACGCATCCACTGATGAAATAACATTGCTGTATGACACAGTTCCTTAGATATGGATCTTAACCAAAAACTTAACCAGTCACTCATGCATAAAATATAGGTCAAGATGACCCAATTTCTATACGGACTTTCATCACTTTCCAAGATGCATCCACTGATGAAATATCATTGCTGTATGACTTACACTTCTTAAGATATGGACCTTAACCAAAAGGTTAACCGGGATGGACGAACGGACGAAACGCTATATACCCTACCCAACTCCGTTGGGCGAGGGGATAAAAAACCATGTTAGATAAGTTGCAATGATAACGTCTCCTTATTGGTCTAGGCAGACATTTCTAAGTTCAAAGAACCATGACGCTTGAAAAGCTCAAAAGACCAGAACATTCTATCCTCATGCATATCTGAATACCATGACCTAACAAGGAAACAAGTTTCATTAAAATCAAACAAACCATGTCTAAGGAGGTACAAAGACAAGGTCTCAATATAGGACTAGGCAGAAATGTTAAGCTAAAAGAATCACAACTCGAAAAAAGTTCAACAGACTGAAACATTCTATCCATACCATGATCTAACAATGTAATAAGTTTCATTAAAATCAAACAAACCATTCTCAAAAGATGACAAGGTCTCCATATAGGACTTGGTATAGATTTCAAAGTTCAGGGACCATAGCTCTTGAAAAACTCAACAGATGGAATCAAACATCCTACCCACATGCACATATGTGTACCATGATCTAGCAGTCTAACATGTTTCAGTAAAACCTAACAATCCATGTCAGAGGAATGACAAGGCTGGCAAAAACAGTTCAGAGGCTCATAACATGAACCAGAACATCCTGCCAACATGAATGTTTGCACATCCTATGGTGTCCTTGTGTACAAATTTGCACGCGAATTGGACAATGGACATTGAAGTTGGTCCAGAGCTGATGGCAAATGGACAGACAAGATAGACAGGTTCATTCCTTTTGTTTGGAAAGGGATTTAATTAAATACATGATCCCATTCAAAAGGTATTTATCAGAAAACATTATTTAAACAAAAATTTAATCAGAAAAGGGTCATAACTCCTGTAAAATGTGATAAACACTGACCAATATCAATTTTTTTAATTATACAGCTACATACCAAATATCAGTTAAATACATAGACCCTTTCAAAAGTTATTAACAGAAACTAATTTGTCAGACATATGCAGGGTAACTCTTAATGCCCATTCACCATTCTTCAAATGGCTGAAGCATAAAAAGTACTAAAATGAATGGATACCTGGTTTGTGTTCTTTACGTGGTGGAATGTTCGAGTTAAAAGACATAAAGGCTACTTTATTAGTATCAACATTGGCTTCATTGGTATCAACACAGACTTCATTAGTAATGAGACTGGTTTCATTAGTATCAACACTGCCTTCACTGGTATCGACATTGGCCTCATTAATACATGTATCGACACTGATTTTATTAGTCTGAACACTGGACTCGTTAGTATTGACACTGGCTGTTCCTGCCAATTTTCCCTGTTTTTGATCTGAAAGTTGAACTAACTAAATGAATTCATAATAAGGCCATTTCAAGTGAATCTTAGATTTTCATCCGTGTCCGCCCCTGTCCAAACACTGATACCAATTTTTTTGGGGTAATGTATTAGTGTTTGTTTCTGTGTTTCTCATTGCAATTGCCTAGCATCTGCTTGTTATCAGCTGCATGAAATGCAATGACAATAAGGCCACAGAATTTCATGATGTGTTAAATGATGTGTATTTTTTTAGTATTTACAAAAATAATATAAAAATCCTGCCCACCGCACATGTTTTTTTAAAGAAAGTGGATGATAATCTTAAATTCAACTTCAAGTGGCCTGATGATGATGCAAAAACAGCCATCTCAGATGAAAAATCCCAACACTTGTAGACAGATCTAAATGATTTGGTACATCCACTAGAAAACCTAAACTCCTAAATGCAAAGTACTTACAGGAGAAGTATCATTTTAAAGTCTTTAGTGTGACTCATCCGAGGATCAAACCCCCAATCTGCAATACTTCAGGCAAACATTTGAACCACTATGCCACAAAGGTGGTAATACAAAAGATACATATATTTGGTGTATTGGGATGTACCATGTAGATATCATCAAATATCAGCTACAAGACAAACTACTTCTTTTTTCTTCTTGACAAATATATAACTATATAATTACTATAGAATATTAACCAATTATTATTAGTTCCATACTTTGTTCTGTGCAATATGCTATGAGACATACCAACCATCAGACTGGTTTTGACACCATTAGTATAAACATATTTTATTAATTAATTCAATATTACACATTATGATAATACACATATAAATTATATATACATTTAAATTAATCAATAGGATTCGGAAACAAGTGGTTAAACTTATATTAATCCGTATCCCTGTTGTTATCTGGTGTTCAAGGTTTAATTAGTATCGAAAGGTAGAAGTGTATTGAGAATTATCAAGTATTAATCAGTCGTTGTCAATGTTATTTGGTGTGCTTTAGTAAGAAAAACATAAATAAATAAAAAGAAACAAACAAATGAAGTGTAAAGTGCAAGTGCTTTTTTTTTTAACATGTTTAAGTTGTGTGAATATGGTTAGGAGGTGAATCGTTTACTACTTATGATGAACTTCTGCACGTTTAAGAATATATCTGTATTTAGAGTATTCGTTAAGTCTGTAGAGCCAAACAATAATAAATCCGTATTTAAGTTAATTGGTAAATTAATGGTGTGAATATATCTCAGTCTTGTTGCATTGTGACGGGGACAATATAGAAGAAAATGGGCCGTGGTTTCTGTTGCCCCACATTGACAACATGGGGAATTTACAATGTTTTTTCGAAATAAGTGATGATTGAGAGAGCTGCATTGCATAAGCAACCTAGCGTGTACAATTTGTCCCAGTCGAGTATCAATATAATAATAAATGGGTTTAGTATTGTTTTGGGGTTGAAGATTTGATTTAATTATCTGAACAGATCTGCTTGATTTAATATTTTCTGGCTGTTTGTTCCATAGTTGTACACTGGAGGGTATGAAATAGCTTGCTTAGAGCGATGTTCGAGTGCGTACTGGAGGAATGCGGAATTAAGTTACTAAGATATTGAGGAGTTAGATTATTTGACATCTTATAAAATTGAATCGTTCTATGCCTTTCCCTTCTATCTTTCAATTTTTCCCACCCGGTTTCAATATATAGATTACTTAAGGATACAAGTCTGGTACCCCCAGTCACGATTCTAGCAGCCTCAACCTGAACATGTTCTAGTTTGTTAATTAGTATTTGAGTCTTGGTATCCCAAACAACATCCGCATATTCTAGTAATGGTCGTATAAAAGTAAAATAAATTGTTTCTAGAGTTTTCCGATCCAGTATAAATTTGAATTTCCTTAAAATGTTAACACGTGAGAATGCCTTTTTAGTTATCATGTCAATATGTTTATTCCAATTCCAATTTGACACCATTGATCATCATAGTAAACTGGTACAGGAATGTCTGAAATAATTAAAATAATTCCTCATCACACAAAAAGTTAACCTTTCTCACTCGTGGTATTTTATCAATCTGTTTTTTTTCAAATGATCCTTACAAAGCTAGCTATAATATTATTCTCTCCACAGCAGAAATAATCATAATTTTGATGCTTCAGTATTTCAGCTGTATGCAGGAATTTATATCTTTTACAGCAATAATGTTGTCATTTTCCAGGTGATATAACAGATGTAGGAAACACTTTTATTTTTGTTTCGTAGCGGGAAAAAATGAGCCATTTTAGAAATTATGTTCATTGCGACCAGGAGCAGAAAGGCAGTAAAGTAAAAATTGCTTTTTCAAATGTTGTATTTAGGATCACTATTTCATGCACATGGATTAACAAAATTATAATGTTTGTTAATGTAACACTGCATGTTGAACTGAAATATGTACAAAGGTGATGGTCATATCCCATAACACCAATAAATGTATTTAAATCTGTGTCTTTTCACATTAAAACATTTGTTTACCTCTTAACTTTATCAGTTATGTATAACGTGAACACATACTGCCAATCTTATTTTTAGTTGAGAAATCCCACGTCATTTAAGGTCAAGTCGATGTAATTGAAAGTATCCTACAAAATTACTATTTTTTTGTGAATATGTAGATTGATTCAACATACACCAGAATATACAAAAAGAAAATGTTTTTGGTCTGGGAGCTCTGTAAAGGAGGCTTGCTTCTGACCACTTTATAAAGGGATACATAGGGAAAATAATCATCTTGAAGGTTTGTTTACAAAAATAATGATATAAATCCAACATTAATGTACATGTATATTTATTTGATAGAAGCTCTTGCTTTAATTTTAGTGATATTGTTATAAAGAAATCAATATCTAAGCTTATATGTCTAATATCATTATAAGCGATGCATTTTCATATAGTGAAAATGTATAAAGATAAAGAAGTCAAATTTTTTTTTGTCAATGTGTGACGTAAAAATATTTTTGACATTTACGTCACCGAATATGGTACTGCTTTGACAACTATTTTACCTATTTTGTTCCTGTATTTAAATACTGTTACAGTGACAGCCGGAACCTTTGAACCGTAATGAGAGCGGGAGGTTTGGCGCCTTAAAATCTGATTCAACCCACCATTTCTTTAGAAATGCCTGTACCAAGTCAGGGTCATTACGGTTTTCACAGTTTTCCGGTTGTTGACTGATTTTGTCTGTTTATATAATTATGAGTTTTGACTTTCCCTTTGTAAGATTGTTCGGAGTTCGGTAATTTTGTTATTACCCTTAATCACTCTGTTCTACATTATGTTCCACAACATATGTCTGAAATATTAAAGAATAAACCCCACAATTATCTCAATTAATTCATACCTTCCAAACTGATACTCTCTAATGGTTTGCCAACAAATCTACCTATCCCTCCATTTCGCTAGCTAGTAGCAATTTTGCCACCTTAGTTTTTTCAATTAAGGAAGTCTGTAATCTATAAATGTATGTATGGATGTTATGAGCTATGTGATCTGCTAACATTTTTAGTTCATCATCTGTCATATTTAAAATCTGTAAGAAAAAATATGTATTTATCAATATGGTAGAGCACAGTCTACTAAGCTTTTTTGGATTTATTAAAAAACTAAATCAGTTATTTAAGATGAATGATACACAACTTTAAAGCTTGTCGCTACATCATCTGGACAGATAATTGAAATGACTGATGATTGGGTCATAACCACCACTATATCATCATACAAGAAAACTTGTATAATAAGTGACTTGTTGCAGCTGGAAACAATGTTGGAACAGTGAGAAATGTAGCACCATTAGGTAAGGTATGAATTAAAATTATGTATGAGATTTTTGGTGAAAATGTTACAAATCCTTAGGAAAAATAACACAGCAAAACTACTGTTTAAAATATAACTCAAACAATAGCTTAATTCCTATCCCATAATACAATAGGATTGCATGTAAGAACCTTTCCATTAAAAGGTATAGTGGGATAGGACCACTTGTGAAAATAGACATTTATTAAAATGATTTTGACTGACCCTAACCCCAACCCTACTGGGGTATATACATGTATATATACTGTGTTCTCTCTCTCTCTCTATATATATATATATATATACGTCTGAAAATTAAACCAAACAGTGTTAGAATTAGATTTTAGAGCTGTCAAATTTTGTTCTTCCCTCGACGGGATTTGAACCCACACCATTGATACACTGCAGCACCATTCGCTTAGCCTTGCGTCCAGCGCCCTAGACCACTCGACCACATCCAATCCCTATATATATATATACAAACAAATCTAGATTAATTTCCGAACGTTGAGGCTTTGCGGTCTTCCTCAGCGGAAGTGTTGAGGAAGGCCGCAACGTTCGGAAATTAATCTAGAGTTTTTTGTGTAAATTATTTAGAGACTTTATATATATACAATGCAAAAGATCCATTGTCATTTAAGAAATGGATATTGAGAATATTTGAATTTAGAGGTATAAATCACCAATATCATGATATTTTGAAGGACAAGAGATCAATTCAATTCCATGCCGATTTGATTGATAATTTGGACCACAAGAAAAAGCAATTTCAATAGAATATTTCATTTGCGGAAGGCAGGAAGCTACAATGTAATATTACTTTATGCAGTATCAATAAGTAAAATGAATATTCTTTTCAAACGAAAATAGATTTTGTAATTTTTACAAACTAATTTTCCGTGTCTGATATTTCGAGAATAAAACATATTTAATACTAAATAGCAACAAACTCCTACTAATATATGATAGCGGATGTATGGTGTTGCTTCCTAGGTCAGCAGGATTCCGATGATTTCACTAAGCCACTATAATATGTTGTACCCATATAGTAAATGAAAGTCGGACGATTTCTTCCTCCCCACAGAAATAAAAGTTAGAGAAAACTGAAGGGACAACCACAATCAGTTAAATTGAACCACATAGATATGAAATCATCCAGAAAATGATTTGCACTAAGAAGAAAATCATCATTGAAACATTAAACCTCTTTGTCTTGAGGTTTTATTGATAAATTAAGAGCACCACACATTGAAGTTTGACATATTTGTTTTGGAAATCAAAGAAATCACATATTGTTATCTTTGTATCGTGTGAATTATCTTTGTATCGTGTGAATTACGTTACATACAACGCCCTATTATTTTATATTCCCAGAACTACCATATAAAGCAGTAAATCTCAAGAAAAGAGTCATTAAAAATACATGACAATATAAATCGAAATTCGTCATAAATTTCCAGACCTAAAACTCACTCTATATTAATATTCCTAACTTTTCTTTGACAAACTTTAAATAATGTTCTTAAGAATTTGAGTAGTGAAAACTGATGAAGCTGCATAGCAAATTAATTCTAAATAATAATTTTTACAAAGACAATAAAGCTGAATTTTGAGCTGGAATGTTTTTGTTTTTTCAGTGATCTTTTTTTACCTATAAAAAAAATATTTCGGCTCTTGGAAAAGTACTATAAAAAGTAATGTAATTCACGTGAAATTTGCTTTTTTCACAGTATATTAAATAGCAGTAGCAACCTGCCATCTGAGCACTTTCTGATAACAGGAAAAACGTGGTTTCAAAACTTGGGATTTTTAAGCCACTACCTTAGATAGATAAGTGTGCAAAATCGTAATTTAATTTGATTCACCAAAGTGATTTTCTGTTGCATGTATATTAAACAATAATAATTCCAAAGCAAACCAACAAATAAACTAATATGTAATGTTGCATATAAGCTTTGAATGTTTAAGGTTCATAGAAATGCGCCTGAGATCACTAATTTAGTCCTCGCAATAATTCAAATTGAACGTTATCGTAATGTTTTGTAGACCGTTATTCGTACTTTTCTTTTCGACATTGTGTTCTCTGTTCTTCTTCGATTTACGTATTTTGGTATCTTCAAACTCTTCCTCCTTCCTTATACTAACCGATATTATGTTAGAAATGAGAGACGTTTCGGGTCAGAAATATTCTTCAGCAAGCAGAACAATTGAAAATTAACTGATGCTGTTAAAATATAAACGTTGAATGGTGAACATTGAATATGTAACGTTTAATAACTATAATCATCATCACGAAAACATGTTTTATGTCAATAAAATACTGATAACTCTTTGGCGTACATTAACTCTCAGGCATCAAATCAGCGATTCACGTGAAATCTACTGATGTAATTGTGTACATCATGAAACACATTCCAGTTTGTTTTGGACCCTGAAGAGGACATAAAATCATCGCACACGGAATTGAACACACCAGCACGAAAGCAGTCTGTACAAAAATGACGTTTTCTATATGCATATTGAAGATCGAGACAGTGGCATAACAACATACAGAGTCATAGTGCTCTTAACTGCTCAGCATTCTACTCTGTCATTTCAGTGTTAACGGACTGACACTTATCTTTGGACACAAAAACATTCTTGATGTTGCTGGATTCCTGGGATGAATAAATACATAAACATATTACAAAACACACACGAACTGAACGTTATTCTTATAATTGAAATAACCGTACAAACATTATATAAAAAATCAACGAATTACGTTACTGGTGTTCATAATATAATCAACGGAATGAATGGTGCAATCATTAGGTCAGTGTTTTCATTTTTCTACGTGTAGAAGTGGGACACATTTTAGCTTAATTACATGTAACTCATTTATTATTTTCAATAGTGACTCGTGCAACGAATGTATGTCAAGAAAGCATCGGTGCTTTTATTTCATTAAAATTGTGTGATTAATTGCCTTTCCCCACAAACATTCTTCTGTATTCTATTACTTTATAATATAAAGAAGGGAATACAAGTAAATTCACATATGTATGTATTGAATTACGTTAACCATATTTGTGAATTACAATATGGGCGTTCATGTGAGTAATCAAGGTAGTTGGCAGTGCACTCAATACTTTGATTTTCAATTTACAATTGAGGGGGTGTCACAAACACTAATATTTAGATACTAATCGAGGCATTAAAAGACTTACCTAAAACATACTGGTCTTAATATTTCACTTAAATAACATAATAAATGCAATTTATTATGTAGATAGGTGTGAATTATGGGGATTTATCCGTGAAATACATTCCGATATCTCACATGTGAAATATCAGTTTTTCCCCGCCAGAACTACTTTTGCACAAATATAAGTGTGGTGGTTACGTCCCTTGTGGTGTTACGGTAAATACACACACGATTGTAAACTGAAAAAATTCAGCGAAATGTTATTGACGACTTTGGAACATAACCAACATGACGTCATTGGCGTCATATGAAGACTTCCAGTTTGAAACGTAAAGATTAGACGTTATTTGGCTTCGTGTACGCTTCCATTTTGATACAATTTAACTAAAATAAGTTTACAAGGTAAGCATTTCAATTATCTTTGTGTATTGTTGTAAATATGACATGTAGGATTTCACATTTTCCAGATGGCAGATCCTTCCAGCTGAACCCCTTAGTATCATTGCTCATAGATTTAAACGCGTGGAATGAAATATACAAATATAAAAAAATATAAGAAATTTGGAAAGTCTATATAATAAACAGTATAACTAAATCATAAATTTTGAATGTCAAAATAAGACCGTTCGTGACCGAATACGCATTAATGATTTAAATCATGGACGGAACAAGTTCCGCCCACTCGTTTAATCCTTATGCGTACTTCGGTCACTCGTGGTCTTATTTTGATATTCAAAATCTATGATTAGTTATACTATATTTCCGAATAACATCTTCTATGGACATTTCTGGTAGAAAAACAATGCTGATGGAATAACTTAAAACATATTTTTTGATTAAAAGAACATTTTTATTTGTCATAGTAACGCAGTTCACGTTACGTAATTCACTTTCTAGCATTGTAACTAATCACCTTGCTGAAAGAAGGTTTGCATGTACTTATAGTGGGGACATCAACATTATATTGTCACAGGGGTGATTGTATTATTCTTGTGATCTAAGTATAAGTAATAGGAGACAAGTAATTCATGATTAAAAAAAAATAAGCCCACATTACTTCATTTGCCTTTGTAATATTGTATGTAATATTGCACTGTTTATTACATTTTGGCATTAAGGGGTTTAATTCTTTTCCTTACGCATTCGTCCATATATGGATACACCAATACTGGTTCGGCATTGTATTGTATTGTATTGTCTGTCCTTTCTCAATTTACAGTTTCTGATTACCCCTTTGAAATCTTCAAACTGTTTGTACTTGTCATTACATTTATTTTCAATGAGCATTCCAAGTATCAAAAATGTTTTTCTCAAATGATAAAATTTGCTGGTTTCATATACATGTTTATCAAATGACAAAGTGGGAATGAGGATTATGCATAATATGTACCAATTTAGCCAAAAACCAGCATGCAAAAAACATCAGAATTAATTTGTATTTATTATTGTTTAACACTAAATGTTCCCAATTTCCAACTGTCAATTTCAATAATTGATATTTCATAATAGGAAATGCTTTCTTTTTTAAACAAATTTATATTAGACAGAAGGTAAACTTACAAGTTGAAATAAGGGAGTTATCCCCACTTTAACAAATAAAGATACATTTTTAATCAATATTTGGACAAACGCATGAACAAGCTCAGTATAAATTCGTATCAATTCCTACAAAGAGAAATATGCAAATAACTTGAAGACTTAGTTATCACACTGTATGTTCACCACAGTTTCCACTCATTTTACTAGCTAAATAGTGTGCATTGTTGGAAATAAGAGTTATCAAAAACTATATAGGTCAAAGATAAGTCTATCCAACAGAATTTCTTCCAGATGAAAAGGAAAACTTTATTCACTGAATCACAAAATAGATATAAAATGCAAGTACAATCCATCACGATGTTTGTCCTCCCTAAATTTAATTCTTCGACATAAGACGTTTGTTATAAGGAGTCATTTACACTGTCACAATTTTTACTCAGTTATTGGTCTCTTGGGTAAGGGAGGATTGCTATGTGGCGGTGTTGATGGCAATGGTAGCTTGATGCATATTTGGCATGAAATATGGGCTAGAGTTATAAAACATTGGATTGTAGTACATGTATTGATGATTCATCATTGATTGTCATTCAAGTGTTGGGTCAGACTGAAGTGGCTGTGTGATAGTGCATGTACATTTTCTTACTGGGTATTTCTGTGTTGTTGAGGCATTTTGAAATTTGTAAGGATGATTTTCTCTTAACATTAGCCATTGACTCCAGCGCTTTTGGCAACTCAATCTGGTCATGCTGAGGACTTTGATTGTCATAAAATTCCTTCAGAATCATTAAGGCCCTCATCAGTAGGTTAGTACCCATGGAATACTTCACTGTATCCAAAGCTTTAAGTCTAGATTTCATTATATGCATAAAGGATGTTTGAGTTCTCTGCTCAAAACCATCCATTTTTTCCATTTCAGTTCTCATATCACCAATTATGAGGTTAAGTTCTCTAATTTCTTTCTGTATGTCTTTCTTAGCCCTTGCTACTTCATGTTTATGGGATTCCTTTCTCCCACAAGATGTCCATGAAGAGCATGGCTCTTTATCACAATGGGATCGGTCTCTGTTACCATGAATATGACATACTGAGCAGGTCTGGATTTTAAATGGTCCATCTTGTTCTGGCATCAGTCCATATCATTTGTTCTGGATAACGCCAATTCCAGCTTTGTTTCTAGTTTGGAAATTTCTTCTTGTTTATTTTCTTTCTTCTTTAGCAAACTGGGATTTATTTTCGCATTTGCATTTTGAACTTTTTCAAAGATGGGTAAATGTTGCTTCAATGGCATAGTTTCACCTGAGAACATAGTATCAAGATCCTCTATATGTGAATATAGTTCTACATCATTGTAACCATTTTTCACAAAGCGTTCTGTATAGTCCTTTGAAATCAAGTCCAAGTGGCAGAAAAAAAATCAACAGCAAACATTTCAAAAATCATTTTCATCAACTCTTTCACAACACTGAATAAGATGAAGGAAAAACTCTTATATATAGGATAATATGATAATATGCTATGGAATGATCAATTTATAAACAGGGGTTCTTTATGAGTACATACATGTAATTTCACATTTTATCGTTAGTCAAATCAAAATATATTACCTGAAGAAGTGGACCGTCCCTTTGGACAGGTAAACAATATGAAAAGAGTCTGTCCATTCATTGTCTGAAAATTAAATAATGGAGACACACAAAAAAGAAAACTGTTCCTTCAGAGGAACTACTTGACCGCGATCTAATATTTCAGAAATCAAGAATATTCATCACTTTGTATTGGACTTGATTTTTCTGATATTTTGAAACACACTGGTATTAGCAGAAAAATTATCAGTAAACACATTTCTGGTGATTTAAGTGATACTAAGATGAGACAACCTAGCAGAGACATCATGACAGAACAAGTGTTAACCTATACGGAGTTCTTCAAGCAACCAAAACCATCCATCACATATTCTGGGATTAGGAAAACACTTCTGGAACATGACATTTGTAATCCTCAGAATGTTCCATCAGAGAAATATTTATCCAAAGCTTGTGTACATGTACTTGGATTGTCCTATAACAAGTGGATACAATTCCCATGGAAATTCAAAAAGATGATGTTCAAATGCGGTTTGATGACTTTACTACATTAATAAGTAATAAAAATCCAAATACGTTGCATTTCTTTGATGAGAGTAGTGTAGTTAGAACAACTGGTAATATGAATTATGGGAGTTCTGTAAAAGGATCTAGGGCTTTTGAACTGCAAAGATATGCTTCCAATGCTGATTACACGATAAACCTCATACATTCTAGATTTGGAGTTGACTTCTTTAATGTAATAGATGGTGCATCCAATAGCATGGAACTAACCCAATTTTTTGCTGACGTTCTTGATGTCAATAATGATAAAATTGCCAATGGATTTCAACCACTTCTCGTTCTTGGTGATACCATTATAAATGGACTATTGTGCATTTCACCTGGTGATACCATTATAATGGACAATTGTGCATTTCACCTGGTGATACCATTATAATGGACAATTGTGCATTTCACCTGGTAATATCATTATAATGGACAATTGTGCATTTCACCTGTTGATACCATTATAATGGACAATTGTGCATTTCACCTGGTGATACCATTATAATGGACAATTGTGCATTTCACCTGGTTATACCATTATAATGGACAATTATGCATTTCACCTGGTGATACCATTATAATGGACAATTGTGCATTTCACCTGGGGATACCATTATAATGGACAATTGTGCATTTCACCTGGTGATACCATTATAATGGACAATTGTGCATTTCACCTGGTGATACCATTATAATGGACAATTGTGCATTTCACCTGGTGATACCATTATAATGGATAATTGTGCATTTCACCTGGTGATACCATTATAATGGACAATTGTGCATTTCACCTGGTGATACCATTATAATGGACAATTGTGCATTTCACCTGGTGATACCATTACAATGGACAATTTTGCATTTCACCTGGTGATATCATTATAATGGACAATTGTGCATTTCACCTGGTGATACCACTATAATGGACAATTGTGCATTTCACCTGGTGATACCACTATAATGGACAATTGTGCATTTCACCTGGTGATACCACTATAATGGACAATTGTGCATTTCACCTGGTGATACCATTATAATGGACAATTGTGCATTTCACCTGGTGATACCATTATAATGGATAATTGTGCATTTCACCTGGTGATACCATTATAATGGATAATTGTGCATTTCACCTGGTGATACCATTATAATGGATAATTGTGCATTTCACCTGGTGATATCATTATATTGGACAATTGTGCATTTCACCTAATGATACCATTATAATGGACAATTGTGCATTTCACCTGATGATACCATTATAATGGACAATTGTGCATTTCACCTGGTGATACCATTATAATGGACAATTGTGCATTTCACCTGGTGATACCATTATAATGGACAATTGTGCATTTCACCTGGTGATACCCTTATTATGGACAATTGTGCATTTCACCTGGTGATACCATTATAATGGACAAATGTGCATTTCACCTGGTGATACCATTATAATGGATAATTGTGCATTTCACCTGGTGATATCATTATAATGGACAATTGTGCATTTCACCCGGTGATACCATTATAATGGACAATTGTGCATTTCACCTGGTGATACCATTATAATGGATAATTGTGCATTTCACCTGGTGATATCATTATAATGGATAATTGTGCATTTCACCTGGTGATACCATTATAATGGACAATTGTGCATTTCACCTGGTGATACCACTATAATGGACAATTGTGCATTTCACCTGGTGATACCATTATAATGGATAATTGTGCATTTCACCTGGTGATACCATTATAATGGATAATTGTGCATTTCACCTGGTGATATCAATATAATGGACAATTGTGCATTTCACCCGGTGATACCATTATAATGGACAATTGTGCATTTCACCTGGTGATATCATTATAATGGATAATTGTGCATTTCACCTGGTGATACCATTATAATGGACAATTGTGCATTTCACCTGGTGATACCATTATAATGGACAATTGTGCATTTCACCTGGTGTTATCATTATAATGGACAATCAATTGGGCATTTCACCTGGTGATACCATTATAATGGACAATTGTGCATTTCACCTGGTGATACCATTATAATGGGCAATTGTGCATTTCACCTGGTGATACTCTTATAATGGACAATTGTGCATTTCACCTGGTGATACCATTATAATGGACAATTGTGCATTTCACCTGGTGATACCATTATAATGGACAATTGTGCATTTCACCTGGTGATACCATTATAATGGATAATTGTGCATTTCACCTGGTGATACCATTATAATGGACAATTGTGCATTTCACCTGGTGATACCATTATAATGGATAATTGTGCATTTCACCTGGTGATACCATTATAATGGATAATTGTGCATTTCACCTGATGATACCACAATAATGGACAATTGTGCAGTTCACCTGGTGATACCACTGTAATGGACAATTGTGCATTTCACCTGGTGATACCACTATAATGGACAATTGTGCATTTCACCTGGTGATACCACTATAATGGACAATTGTGCATTTCACCTGGTGATACCATTATAATGGACAATTGTGCATTTCACCTGGTGATACCATTATAATGGACAATTGTGCATTTCACCTGGTAATATCATTATAATGGACAATTGTGCATTTCACCTGGTGATACCATTATAATGGACAATTGTGCATTTCACCTGGTGATACCATTATATTGGACAATTGTGCATTTCACCTGGTGATACCATTATAATGGACAATTATGCATTTCACCTGGTGATACCATTATAATGGACAATTGTGCATTTCACCTGGTGATACCATTATAATGGACAATTGTGCATTTCACCTGGTGATACCATTATAATGGATAATTGTGCATTTCACCTGGTGATATCATTATAATGGACAATTGTGCATTTCACCCGGTGATACCATTATAATGGACAATTGTGCATTTCACCTGGTGATATCATTATAATGGATAATTGTGCATTTCACCTGGTGATACCATTATAATGGACAATTGGGCATTTCACCTGGTGATACCATTATAATGGACAATTGTGTATTTCACCTGGTGATATCATTATAATGGACAATTGTGCATTTCACCTGGTGATAACACTATAATGGACAATTGTGCATTTCACCTGGTGATACCACTACAATGGACAATTGTACATTTCACCTGGTGATACCATTATAATGGACAATTGTGCATTTCACCTGGTGATACCCTTATAATGAACAATTGTGCATTTCATCTGGTGATACCATTATAATGGACAATTGTGCATTTCACCTGGTGATACCATTATAATGGACAATTGTGCATTTCACCTGGTGATACCATTATAATGGATAATGGTGCATTTCACCTGATGATACCATTATAATGGATAATTGTGCATTTCACCTAGTGATATCATTATAATGGACATTTGTGCATTTCACCTGGTGATACCATTATAATGGACAATTGTGCATTTCACCTGGTGATATCATTATAATGGATAATTGTGCATTTCACCTGGTGATACCATTATAATGGACAATTGGGCATTTCACCTGGTGATACCATTATAATGGACAATTGTGTATTTCACCTGGTGATATCATTATAATGGACAATTGTGCATTTCACCTGGTGATAACACTATAATAGACAATTGTGCATTTCACCTGGTGATACCACTATAATGGACAATTGTGTATTTCACCTGGTGATACCATTATAATGGACAATTGTGCATTTCACCTGGTGATACCATTATAATGAACAATTGTGCATTTGACCTGGTGAAACCATTATAATGGACAATTGTGCATTTCACCTGGTGATACCCTTATAATGAACAATTGTGCATTTCACCTGGTGATACCATTATAATGGACAATTGTGCATTTCACCTGGTGATACCATTATAATGGACA
The DNA here is from genome assembly GCA_963680875.1 of Bathymodiolus brooksi. NCBI lineage: Eukaryota > Metazoa > Mollusca > Bivalvia > Mytilida > Modiolidae > Bathymodiolus > Bathymodiolus brooksi. Next base: position 2,872,195 of record OY804576.1, read on the forward strand.
ATTGTGCATTTCACCTGGTGATACCATTATAATGGATAATTGTGCATTTCACCTGGTGATACCATTATAATGGACAATTGTGTATTTCACCTGGTGATACCATTATAATGGACAATTGTGTATTTCACCTGGTGATATCATTATAATGGACAATTGTGCATTTCACCTGGTGATAACACTATAATAGACAATTGTGCATTTCACCTGGTGATACCACTATAATGGACAATTGTGCATTTCACCTGGTGATACCATTATAATGGACAATTGTGCATTTCACCTGGTGATACCATTATAATGAACAATTGTGCATTTGACCTGGTGAAACCATTATAATGGACAATTGTGCATTTCACCTGGTGATACCCTTATAATGAACAATTGTGCATTTCACCTGGTGATACCATTATAATGGACAATTGTGCATTTCACCTGGTGATACCATTATAATGGACAATTGTGCATTTCACCTGGTGATACCATTATAATGGATAATTGTGCATTTCACCTGGTGATACCATTATAATGGACAATTGTGTATTTCACCTGGTGATACCATTATAATGGACAATTGTGCATTTCACCTGGTGATACCATTATAATGGACAATTGTGCATTTCACCTGTTGATACCTTTATAATGGACCAGTGTGCATTTCACCACTCTAATATGGTGACAAATTACTTGTCGCAATTACCAAAGCAGACTTAAGTTGTTCAAAAATTTCAACCTCCATACCATCCTCAACAGCTTGGTGGATAAATTCACTAAAATTATATACAGTTTTCCGTAGGAGTTCATATTATTTGCATTTATTATTTTTCTGATTATACCTATTTTTTCTTTATGAATTATCACATAATGTTGTATCGAGTACACCTCACCATGTGCGGGATTCAAACTCACAACGTTAGTGGTGATGGGCGTAGGTAGTTGTAAATCCAAAGACCATATATGCCCCTGAATGATGTTTGAGTTTTAGAAAACACATAAAACAATTAAATTAAAAACCAAGTTTAAGTTTTCTCAATACATATATTTAACCATGTATCCAGATTATTTGCAAACAGAATGAATCTTTTTACTTGTGGCAAATAATGTTCAAAATAAAAGCTTTTCCTATTTCTCTAATGTCAAAAATGGACTGAAAAAGGCATTATAGACACGAACTATTATTTTTCTGCAGATTTCAAGGCCAAGAAGGGGAGCGTCTCATGCAACGATGATGACTGTATTTCTGTCTATAGGTTATGTATATATACATCTACATGAGTTGATTTTTTCTGTGGAGTTTTAATGAATAGGTGTTTGACTTCTCTCTTCCAGTCATACAATAAAACGCTTAAATGTCCAAAAATAGGATTCACATGTAAACAAAGGCAAATTGTATTCTTTCAATAGATCAGTTCCAATTGCAGTTTTTTTTAACTCCTAACACAATATCAATTGAAACATGAGTAAACGTTGAGGTGGTCCGCTATAGAATTTCATAAAATATTTCCTCAGAGAATCGCACCAAATTTGGCATTTTACATACGGCTATTTAACAAAATCAATAGTATTGTCAGCCTCTCATCTAAAAATTAAATGTTTTGAGCGTGAAAATTTGTTGGACATACATTTCTTATATTGGTTTCATTTAACTGATTGTGACTGTGTAATGAATTTCTAATGTGATCAGCATATGATGAAAGCAAACTTCTTATACAAAAAAACATATGAATGTATTCTAACGTTAAATATCACAACGTTTCGTCAGTTGGATTGTTTTGTCCTTGCAACCCATTCGGACGATTAATTACACATGTAGCTGTTGCTACCACCGTATGCCCTTTATAAGATTCATTTGGTGTCCAGTTACATCAAGAACCACAATAAAATAATTTAATTTGTAAGTAATACTTTTTTTTTGGTTTAATTAATTAATGACACATAAACAGAGATGTGTTGTATCTTTTAGAAAGACAAAATGTTGCAGTAAATTGTTCATATTAAAAGACATGGCATATATTTCCTATGTAAATTATATGTTAGCCAACTTGTTATTGCCTGAACAACTCATACTTTATATGCATATTGTTTCAATTACGATTTTATGAAAAAGAAATTGTGTAGTATTCTAATGATATCAATAATATGTTGCGTTTTTCTCAACTTTGCATGAAAAAAATAATCATTTTATGAAAGAATGTTTAGTAAGTTATGCAGATAATGGCTTGTACATTGTATGTGGATAAAAGAAATGAAATAAATCCCCGATCTTATATTGACTCCTATATTTTGTTATTGAAATGAGTTTATTTAAAATTGGTGCATGATTTACACTTTTATTTTTAGAGGACATTTATAACAACTATCAAAAACCGTCACCTCGATTCAGGCAAGATAATTGAAATGCAACAGGAATAGACAATCAATACAGTGAAATGTATCACAAACAATTGTCTTGTACCTTCATCATTAAGATAATTGTGATTTTTCCCTAGTAAAACATATAATGCTACAAAAGCAAAAAGCGTATTACACAACAAAGGAATATGGAATATTAAAAAAAGATTGATTAATTAGCTGGAATTTAGCGCCAACTTGAGAATAGTTTCATCAATTTACTGTCGTGAACAAAATATATCAACTATTTTCCATAACACAATTGATTGATTCATTAATGTTTAATGGCTAAAACGAAGGTTCTCCCCCCTCAGGAATAGGTGACCTTACCTACTTTTCGTTACCCTGTTAATGACCTTTAGCTTTATTGCTCCCAAAGCTTTAAATTAGTTGCCTTTGCAATCTTTTGATTTTGAGCGTCACCGGATGAAGATTATTCCAGAAACGTATCATGCGCACTAAATTTGAGATCTATGATTTTATTAATAGTATTGCAGCTGTATTATGGCGTGAGCAAATTGTATGAATTAATTTCAAATTTGTGAATTAGACATTTGTGTTGACATTTTAACAGCAACAGTTATGTATTAAATTAAAACATGCTAATTGAATAATTGCATTTATACGGAATACATTCCGATTGTTCCTCTTTATTTCATTATTTAATAAACAACTCTGTGTAAATCTACCATGACCAATGCAACATGTAAGCAAATATCACATATTCATTGTGATTGTTACCGTAATAACAAGGAGACTTGTCCATGACATTATGAAAAGAAAATTTAACGGAACGTATTCTGTGCAATTTGTTATAAACGTAGTGGTTCCAATTGTCAAGATAGCGTTTTAAAATACATTTTATTATATGAAGACTTAAGGTAGTATATGGAATACAGCAACTTAATATTAGATTATCTGATGCGTCCTTGGCATCCTGGTGAATGACTGTGAATACCCACATGACTAGGAATCAATGTGAAAATGACATGTTTACCGACACCAGCAAGGCTGATATACATTTAATATATTTACAAATCAAAAGGGGTTTCGGGTTTACAACTCTCAAATGCCAACAAGAAAGAAAGTGAATCTGACGAATCTGAACAGATCGTGAATTTACTTTTTCTGAATAGGCAACGAATTTAAAGCAAGAAGTATTGTATTAACCTCTGCACTTAAGAATGAACTGGCAGATGTTAATCGTAGATAAGCAATTTGTTGTCCCGGAAACAGCTGCTGGTGCCATCATATAATCCTCAGAACCAGCAGTATAAATTGTGCAATATTCGGATGTTGATTATCTATTTTCAGCAGAATATTATTGAATTAGAAAAGGATTGTGTCAGATTTTAAGTGCAATTATGTTAGTTTTGTATGTAATCATGGTCAGTTTTCAGTAATTTAAATAGAACTTATGTCGTCCAAACTGATATCTGAATTTGTTGGATTGTTTGTCATAAACATTTTCATATAGCATTGTGTATAAAGTAATGCAGAAGTTGTAGAAATTTTGAAAATCATTCATGGTTATGCCATAAACCCACATTTAAATTAGATCACATAAATATCAATACTCAACAATTTATGCAGTTGGCACATCCGTCTTCGGGCAGCAAATCCTCTCTCTCTGATCGTCCTCCATCTGCAATGCTCTCAAATATGTTTCTTCATTTGAAATATATTTTTATGATATTCTCATGGTCTCTTTTAGGGCCCGGGTGGCTCAATGAGTTTGGTAGTTGGATTACCTAACAACTCATACAAACATATCACCAATACGGCATGGGTTCGCGCACGGCTCTGTAAATTACAAAAAAAGGATGCACTCGACTAGCAGCCGCAAGTGATACAGTTTACCAGTTGCTTGCCCATGGTCGGTGGTTCTCTCCGGGTATTCCGGATTCTTCCACCACTCAAACTGGTCGCCATGATATAGCTAAAATATTTCTGAAAGTGGCGTTAAAACAAAAACAAAAAAAATTCATATTCTCTTTTAGTGACTCTTGGCAATTTAAGTGGTAAAAATCGAATTGTATAAAGACCTTGTATAAAGGAGATCATTTTCCTCTGAAATACTAGCTATCCATACGAACATTATTTTAGAAATATTTAATTAAGATTTCACACCACGATATTGCTGAAATATTGCAAAAGATGGTGTTAAGCAGAAACTAATTAATAACGATAATAGCTTATTTAGAAACTTAGTGTTAATATACAATTATTAGCAGTCATTCATAGGTCACTTATATCAAATTACCACGTTTTTCATGGTTAATTGCATTGCATGTTCATATACAATGTTAATCTTAAAAACAAAAATGAATTGAATGTTAATATTAAACCTTAATCGTAGAAACACAAATGATTTGAATGTTAATTTTAAAACTTAATGAAACTTAAAAAAGGTCAATCATTTTAATGAACATAAGAACCCAAAGTAACAATCCTAAACCGTGTAATCTACATTAGAACACTTCTAGCTTCGAGAGCTCCATTAAACCGTGTAATATACATTAGAACACTTCTAGCTTCGAGAACTCCATTAAACCGTGTAATCTACATTAGAACACTTCTAGCTTCGAGAGCTCCATTAAACCGTGTAATCTACATTTGAACACTTCTAGCTCCGAGAGCTCCATTAAACCGTGTAATCTACATTAGAACACTTCTAACTTCGAGAGCTCCATTAAACCGTGTAATCTACATTTGAACACTTCTAGCTTCGAGAGCTCCATTAAACCGTGTAATCTACATTTGAACACTTCTAGCTTCGAGAGCTCCATTAAACCGTGTAATCTACATTAGAACACTTCTAGCTTCGAGAACTCCATTAAACCGTGTAATCTACATTTGAACACTTCTAGCTTCGAGAGCTCCATTAAACCGTGTAATCTACATTATAACACTTCTAGCTTCGAGAGCTCCATTAAACCGTGTAATCTACATTAGAACACTTCTAGCTTCGAGAGCTCCATTAAACCGTGTAATCTACATTTGAACACTTCTAGCTTCGAGAGCTCCATTAAACCGTGTAATCTACATTAGAACACTTCTAGCTTCGAGAGCTCCATTAAACCGTGTAATCTACATTTGAACACTTCTAGCTCCGAGAGCTCCATTAAACCGTGTAATCTACATTTGAACACTTCTAGCTTCGAGAGCTCCATTAAACCGTGTAATCTACATTTGAACACTTCTAGCTTCGAGAGCTCCATTAAACCGTGTAATCTACATTAGAACACTTCTAGCTTCGAGAACTCCATTAAACCATGTAATCTACATTTGAACACTTCTAGCTTCGAGAGCTCCATTAAACCGTGTAATCTACATTATAACACTTCTAGCTTCGAGAGCTCCATTAAACCGTGTAATCTACATGAGAACACTTCTAGCTTTGAGAGCTCCATTAAACCGTGTAATCTACATTTGAACACTTCTAGCTTCGAGAGCTCCATTAAACCGTGTAATCTACATTTGAACACTTCTAGCTTCGAGAGCTCCATTAAACCGTGTAATCTACATTAGAACACTTCTAGCTTCGAGAGCTCCATTAAACCGTGTAATCTACATTAGAACACTTCTAGCTTCGAGAGCTCCATTAAACGGTGTAATCTACATTTGAACACTTCTAGCTTCGAGAGCTCCATTAAACCGTGTAATCTACATTAGAACACTTCTAGCTTCGAGAGCTCCATTAAACCGTGTAATCTACATTTGAACACTTCTAGCTTCGAGAGCTCCATTAAACCGTGTAATCTACATTTGAACACTTCTAGCTTCGAGAGCTCCATTAAACCGTGTAATCTACATTTGAACACTTCTATCTTCGAGAGCTCTATTAAACCATGTAATCTACATTTGAACACTTCTAGCTTCGAGAGCTCCATTAAACCGTGTAATCTACATTTGAACACTTCTAGCTTCGAGAGCTCCATTAAACCGTGTAATCTACATGAGAACACTTCTAGCTTCGAGAGCTCCATTAAACCGTGTAATCTACATTTGAACACTTCTAGCTTCGAGAGCTCCATTAAAACGTGTAATCTACATGAGAACACTTCTAGCTTCGAGAGCTCCATTAAACCGTGTAATCTACATGAGAACACTTCTAGCTTCGAGAGCTCCATTAAACCGTGTAATCTACATTAGAACACTTCTAGCTTCGAGAGCTCCATTAAACCGTGTAATCTACATTTGAACACTTCTAGCTTCGAGAGCTCCATTAAACCGTGTAATCTACATTAGAACACTTCTAGCTTCGAGAGCTCCATTAAACCGTGTAATCTACATTAGAACACTTCTAGCTTCGAGAGCTCCATTAAACCGTGTAATCTACATTTGAACACTTCTAGCTTCGAGAGCTCCATTAAACCGTGTAATCTACATTAGAACACTTCTAGCTTCGAGAGCTCCATTAAACCGTGTAATCTACATTTGAACACTTCTAGCTTCGAGAGCTCCATTAAACCGTGTAATCTACATTTGAACACTTCTAGCTTCGAGAGCTCCATTAAACCGTGTAATCTACATTTGAACACTTCTAGCTTCGAGAGCTCTATTAAACCATGTAATCTACATTTGAACACTTCTAGCTTCGAGAGCTCCATTAAACCGTGTAATCTACATTTGAACACTTCTAGCTTCGAGAGCTCCATTAAACCGTGTAATCTACATTAGAACACTTCTAGCTTCGAGAGCTCCATTAAACCGTGTAATCTACATTATAACACTTCTAGCTTCGAGAGCTCCATTAAACCGTGTAATATACATTTGAACACTTCTAGCTTCGAGAACTCCATTAAACCGTGTAATCTACATTAGAACACTTCTAGCTTCGAGAGCTCCATTAAACCGTGTAATCTACATTTGAACACTTCTAGCTTCGAGAGCTCCATTAAACCGTGTAATCTACATTATAACACTTCTAGCTTCGAGAGCTCCATTAAACCGTGTAATCTACATTTGAACACTTCTAGCTTCGAGAGCTCCATTAAACCGTGTAATCTACATTAGAACACTTCTAGCTTCGAGAGCTCCATTAAACCGTGTAATCTACATTAGAACACTTCTAGCTTCGAGAGCTCCATTAAACGGTGTAATCTACATTTGAACACTTCTAGCTTCGAGAGCTCCATTAAACCGTGTAATCTACATTAGAACACTTCTAGCTTCGAGAGCTCCATTAAACCGTGTAATCTACATTTGAACACTTCTAGCTTCGAGAGCTCCATTAAACCGTGTAATCTACATTTGAACACTTCTAGCTTCGAGAGCTCCATTAAACCATGTAATCTACATTTGAACACTTCTAGCTTCGAGAGCTCCATTAAACCGTGTAATCTACATTTGAACACTTCTAGCTTCGAGAGCTCCATTAAACCGTGTAATCTACATGAGAACACTTCTAGCTTCGAGAGCTCCATTAAACCGTGTAATCTACATTTGAACACTTCTAGCTTCGAGAGCTCCATTAAACCGTGTAATCTACATGAGAACACTTCTAGCTTCGAGAGCTCCATTAAACCGTGTAATCTACATTTGAACACTTCTAGCTTCGAGAGCTCCATTAAACCGTGTAATCTACATTTGAACACTTCTAGCTTCGAGAGCTCCATTAAACCGTGTAATCTACATTAGAACACTTCTAGCTTCGAGAGCTCCATTAAACCGTGTAATCTACATTAGAACACTTCTAGCTTCGAGAGCTCCATTAAACCGTGTAATCTACATTTGAACACTTCTAGCTTCGAGAGCTCCATTAAACCGTGTAATCTACATTAGAACACTTCTAGCTTCGAGAGCTCCATTAAACCGTGTAATCTACATTTGAACACTTCTAGCTTCGAGAGCTCCATTAAACCGTGTAATCTACATTTGAACACTTCTAGCTTCGAGAGCTCTATTAAACCATGTAATCTACATTTGAACACTTCTAGCTTCGAGAGCTCCATTAAACCGTGTAATCTACATTTGAACACTTCTAGCTTCGAGAGCTCCATTAAACCGTGTAATCTACATTAGAACACTTCTAGCTTCGAGAGCTCCATTAAACCGTGTAATCTACATTATAACACTTCTAGCTTCGAGAGCTCCATTAAACCGTGTAATATACATTTGAACACTTCTAGCTTCGAGAACTCCATTAAACCGTGTAATCTACATTAGAACACTTCTAGCTTCGAGAGCTCCATTAAACCGTGTAATCTACATTTGAACACTTCTAGCTTCGAGAGCTCCATTAAACCGTGTAATCTACATTTGAACACTTCTAGCTTCGAGAGCTCTATTAATCCATGTAATCTACATTTGAACACTTCTAGCTTCGAGAGCTCCATTAAACCGTGTAATCTACATTTGAACACTTCTAGCTTCGAGAGCTCCATTAAACCGTGTAATCTACATTAGCACACTTCTAGCTTCGAGAGCTCCATTAAACCGTGTAATCTACATTATAACACTTCTAGCTTCGAGAGCTCCATTAAACCGTGTAATATACATTTGAACACTTCTAGCTTCGAGAACTCCATTAAACCGTGTAATCTACATTAGAACACTTCTAGCTTCGAGAGCTCCATTAAACCGTGTAATCTACATTTGAACACTTCTAGCTTCGAGAACTCCATTAAACCGTGTAATCTACATTTGAACACTTCTAGCTTCGAGAGCTCCATTATTTTACGTATTTCATTTGAATTGTGTATTGGGTATGTAACATATTATTGATGTATATAGATTAGTGCATGATATTTTTCATATCATACCCATTATCAGGCCTAGGTCATGATATCAGCCCGAGATCCGATTTCTGTGCAAATATTCAATAAAACAGTTTAGTTCGTCATGTCATTCACGAAGTGAACTTACGAACATTGACGGAAAGGCATGTAATAACATTCCGGGAGCAGTTAATAAACTTGCTTTATCAGCCCACCTGGGCCTATTCTTGTGAAACTGGGTGAAATAAACATGACTCCTCTTAATAGTCTAAACAAAATTCAAAGATTTATCACAGGGTAAAATTTTAGCTATATTATCTACAAGTATATGATAAACATTGATATATGGTAGAGCAGAACAATGTATCGTATATTTGAAAGTTTTATTGAATTGAATAAGTATTGTTCACGAATCTGAGATGTTTCATTGTATAAATGCGGGATAAAATAAAGCTTCACTAAACAAATAATAATCATATGATATTTTGTTGACATTTTGAAATTACTACTTTTGATTCAATTTTAGATTATCAATATTCTATTTCCCAAATACCATCTTTAAGACCGTTTACTATGATAAATGAGCATTACATAACATGACATTGTGCCTGTCTAAGCCGAAAAATACCCACACAAATTATATCCCTTGATCTGAAAGAGGAACGATGTAATTAAACACGCTATACCCTATTATATTGACGTTTTGACACGTAGTACAAGTAGCGTATTATCGTTTAATGTCAAATATTCAGATAAAGTGCTTAGAAATTTTATTGGAAATGTTTGGTTTTTCACTATATAATCGACTTGTTAAGCCATGGTCCAGTCGAATTCTGCTGTTTCTTCCATCAATATAACAACCTCGAAATAAATATAATAATTGGTTGATTGCTATTTAACGATCCGGCGGCAAAATATTGCATGTATATTAAAGAAAAATCGGGTTTTAGACCCATAATCCATATATAGCTACGTATTATGTATCGTATACAAGTACATGATATGTACAATTTGCAATATGCATTTGTAATAAAAGACATAATAACTGATCTGTTTTAACAGTAACCTTAAGGCAAACCAATTTAACTTTCCTTCCTGTACATGTTTGAAAGCTAATGTAATATCATTTTTCAATTATTTGATAATCACAATAATCTTTCAGACATGTAATACTATTGATTAGTAATTCCATGTAACTACTAACCGACTACGCAAAAGATAATTGACTAACAAAGGACAGATACAGAAAAAATGTTAAATTAAAACTGAGAGGTAACTTAAAATACATGTAACAGTTCGACAGAATGAACCGAAATATTCTGACATAATGAATAAGAGGCCATCATGCATACGGCTTTTTAATGAGCTCCATTGTAGCAGAAATATAAAAAAAACTATGTTTTTATATAAAAGGTTTTAAAACAATATTACGCAACAATTCCAATAACTGAAATACATGTATGTACAGAATATCTCTGAACTATATGATACAAAATTATAATAGGTCACTATTTTCCTACGATTGTTCCCTTCAGATATTATACTAACATACGACGTTCTTCATTTGTTATACAATAAATGCTGTCATGAAATTCCCGATATATTTTCCATCGCGCATGCATATAGAGGACAAATTATGGACATCACTCCTAAGTGATTTCATGTATTTATACAAGACTGTTGTGCTTACAAACATTGAAATGTTCGTTTTGTTTCTCTATGTATTATTTTTTCCGGAAAAAGAGATAATCATCTATTCACTATTGTAATGTTTCATCTTCCGGTTATCCACGGAATGCCGGTGACAGTGACACTTGGTTACTGATTTACTTTACTATTTTTCAGTATTTCACTTGCTTAAGAATCTAAATTTTATGACGAACATAATATTACCCATGCGAAAACTACATACAAACAATGGCTTCCATGACTTATTTCTTAATTATATTTAAATATCATATTGTCTTATTGTAATATTGTGTTCAACCTGAGATCACTCGAGCAATTTTCCGCGATATACTGTATGATGTTGAGTTTCCAGTTTCTTTTTTATCCTTTGTATGCACAGAATCTTAAGATTATTTTATGAATTGATCAACGAAATAGTGCAGGATACAGCCTGCGATAACACGACGGTCGATGGTTGGACGGGCGACTCCAATACACAACTCACATCTAGAATGGGATATAAATATCTGTATCGAGTTTGCAGATTGTCTATCTTGTTGCTAATAAAGGACAACGTATAGTAGTTCGTGGCGATGAAAAATTGTCGGGCAATATCAATCAATCGATCAATCACATTAATCCCTTGTTTAACCGTTTTGCTTTTTCATGACAACAAAGAGTAGACTAATTTAGAACATGTGATTTACCGGAAAGGTATATTTCGGTCAGTGAATGTTTATAGCAATTTTTTGTCTAGCCAATGCAATTTGAAAGCTCCAATAGAGTGCAAGATAAATCAAAGTCTTAGCCAGTATTACCAGGTATATATTATGTTTCTAATCGTCTCATTAGATTAATATTCATTGCATACAGGGGCGTTTCTACATTACATACAGGGGCGTTTCTACATTACATACAGGGGCGTTTCTACATTAGCACAAACAAAGAGCACGATAAATAATAATAAAACAAACTAAGTTTAAAACAAAATCATTAGCATATGGACAGTGATGTTCACCTGCAAAATGTTCCATTTGATGTACAACTTTTTAACCATAATACTGTCCTCTGCTTTTGATTTTTACCTTAACTTAATTCTTAAAACCAACCAAAATGGATTTGAGATTACTCTAAAATATAACAGTTCTACTGACAGACCCTTCCAACACCCATCTTTTCCGAGACAATATTCCTGACAAGTCGAGCGACGTCGCATGCAATTTTTCTTGGGAAGATATCAATACTATGTCGCCATATCAGAGTTCAGAGCAGCCATCTTCGATCATGAATTGCGTCAAAATGAATAACACTTCGTTATAGGATCACTAAATGACCATTTCTGGAAAGTCTTGTGAGTATGCACTACTTCTGGAGGAGAAATCATGAATATCTCAACCAATCAGAAGCAAGTTCAGTCATCTTGAATTTCAAATTATTCCGAAAAGCTACAACCCTTTGTTGTGAGTTTGGTAACTGGGTGTGCATTAGTTTTGACGCACAAGTCGCAATATGGCATACAGACGGATGCCCGACACATTTCGATCACAAAAGCTGAAATGAAAACCCACAAGTTCATCACTGTAATCGGATTTCGAAAATAGTAAGTCTGATGAGGTCACTATCAAATATATTTAGAACATACACGATCATCACGGAAACTGAACGTTTTGTATTGAACGAATGAGATGAAAATGGATGCCTTTATTTCCCAGATTTATTTGAGTTCGTCTTGATGGAAAATCAATGTTAACTCTCCATTTTAAATTTGTTTTTCCTTTAAATCAAATCTCAAATCTTTAAAATATTTACGTGCAATAAAATAAAATTATATTTTTTTCCATGAAACCCATTCGATTCATCAAGAAATACACAAATGTAATGAATTAGACATTAGTTTGGTCTGTTAGTAATTGGCAAAATAAGATTACTGTTCCAACATGAAAATAAGATATTGCCTTTCATTACGAATTCCAAGTACAATTTATCAGCCACTCCTTTCAACTGGACCCGTTTGAGGCCTTTGTAATTGATTATGCCTCTCGCCATATTGCGAGTACACTTCATGTAAGACTTGTTACACTACTTGCATGTAATGGAATCGTGTATAATATGTTAGTGTGTTGTATTAATGTTAATGCTGAAAACCATTGTGATTAAATTAATGTTTTGCCATCATTAAATGTCTACCATCATAAGTATTTATGCTTTACATTCATGACAGGAACAAAACAAGCTTACAAACCAATACTTCATGTTGGTAATTCAGGGTGCCACATGGATTGGCCCACGAATAACAGTTTAGATGTCCACAGGAAAGAGGATTTACCCCCGTAATTGAAGGGGTTGGAGAAGTTTACCTTGCAGATGGGCAACACTCGATCACTCATAACAACTGTTGCATATAGTTATGAAACACACTAGGCAGTAGCAACCATGTTACTTACTCGCCCATCCGTCACAAAGCTTATTGTCGCCTAGCTAGAACATCCATTGCCTACCATATTTTAATTGAGCTTTCCATTAGGAATGCTAGAGTGAAGTTTACCAAAAAAAGTATGTTTCAAAATACACATTGTTTCTTACTTCTAGCATTCTTGCTACTTTATTTTAAATCTTTATGCCATCCAGTAATGACGGATCATATCATGATCCCAATATACCGTAATAATGGACCTTATCGCGATGCCGACGTACCATAATGGTGGGCCATATCATGATGCCGACATACCGTAATGGTGGATCATATCATGATGCTTTCTTGCCGTAATGGTGGATCATATCATGATGCCGACGTACCGTAATGGTGGGCCATATCATGATGCCGACATTCCGTACTGGTGGGCCATATCATGATGCCGACATATCGTAATTGTGGGCCATATCATGATGTCGCCATACCGTAATGGGGGACCATATTATGATGCCGACATTGGTATTCTTAAGCAAGTACTTTGTTTGCACTCTGCTTAGAATGTCCCGGTAACGAAAACAGCCTATGTAAATAGCGTTTAATTGCTAATCACACTTTTGTATCCTGATATGTAGATATGTAGACTTCTGGGCAAATACATGTGATTAACCTCCAATGTCTGTAAGGTAAGCATAATTCTAGCTTAATTAACGAGCCGAGGAACATCTATTAAGGTGCTTATTATAATGCTACTTAAAGAGATATTGCTTATAGATATAGGTTACTATTAGATAGCTAATAAGGGTAATAACAAAATTACCGAACTCCGAACAATCTTCCAAACGGAAAGTCAAAACTCATAAGTATATAAACAGACAAAATCAGTCGTAATAATATCAGCCCAGTGCATTTTGTCTTTGACCATTATGACAAAGTCATTCCAATTTCATAACTAAAACTCAGAATTAGTTTTTAATAATAATAAGACTTAATTTTCACATTCAATGCTACTGGAGTCAAACATCCATATAGTAAATCGGTATTCCCAACAGTTATAGTCGTTTGCTCTAAAACTACGCATTTTCTAAAATTCTATTAAGGATGTCGTGTCTCATCAACAGTCTTAATTGAATTTTGAAAGAAACCTTTACTGCAGATCATTACATAATGTGCATGTGTTATAAATTTCAGATCCAAGCTTCATTGTCAAACCACTGAAATAAAATAATTTAAGAAAACATTACTTCTTCTGTTTTTTGTGAAATAATATGTTGGTTTTTCTTTACAGTTCGTGCATCCGAACTCCAATGCATTATCAATTATCTTATAACCTCACGCAACACTGCAGATACATAAGGAGGAATTACATGTTGTTAATCAAAAGGGACATACAATACAATGTCCAAAAGAAGAAAGACAAAACAAACAATGATCCACAAAACGCTACACGGAACACCAAAATAATGAGCAACACTGAATATAAAGGTACCACAACATTAAAAGAGTGTCAAAGGTTAATGCATACTATTATTTTTTTCATTTACACTCTAGATCGTTAAAAGAAACTTCAGAATCCTAATGTAATATGTTATATTCAAAAGCTAGTCAAAAATAACATACCAGGAGTTGATGAAATATTTGATGTTGTTGAGGCAGGTGCCCGTGTGACGTTAATGATTCCAACTGGTGACAATAGGTTGCGGTGCAATGTTCCGATAGGGCCTTCACGTTTTCATTCCTGAACTTATATCCTGGGTTGTCGTCAATTTTTCTGGTTGGCTGATGACAATGTAGGGGTCATGTTCCTTTGTTTTCCCTCGGAAGAAAGTATTTTTACCAACAATTTGTCTCAATACAGTTCTACCATGGACCTTGTGTGTTGTATCTCTCTGTCTGTTGATCTCTAGCGTTCTCTGCTATTGTTGTAGCTAGGTCGTGTGCTTTCGCAATGCGTTCCCGTAATTGAATGTGGTCCTTATTTTAACGTAAACTGAAGACTGCATCATTAGGTAACATGATTCTGCCAACATGAAGGGCGTCTGTCCGATGTTATCATGACTAGTGAAGTTATGTTTGCCTACTTGCTGAGTTCTAGTGAGCCAAGCATAATCAATAAAGTCATCGTTTACACATGCATTATCCCATTACATGATAGCTGGTAGTCCATGATTTCATCATGCCAGTAATGATGCAGTATCATAGCACAAGTTGTTTCACATTTTCTGTCAGTAATGTATTTCTAAACAATTGCAACATCATTGCAAATATGAGATAACTTATAATTATGGCAAAAGTTTACAGAATTCAACGCAAATGATTAATGGTTTATTATAATAGATATATTTAGGTTAAACAAGAGCATGTCTCAACTACAAGATACATTTGAGGAAATATAATTGATAAACACAACATTTGACCTTTCAATGATAAATCTGTTGCATCTTTTACAGTAATTTGCAACTAGAATATAATATTACCGGTACATCTGTATCAGAACCATACGAATAGAATAACAAAGTACGCAAACGTATCGCGTATAAAAAACATAGGAATTACAAACTCGAATGTCTTTTTTCTATTATAAAGGAGCTGTATTCCATGTCACGTAGGCATCTTCCAGAACATAGTCGTGAACCAGGTGGCAAAATTCCCTCGATAGCCTTGTTATATTCTATAATGTTAATTGTACGGATTCGTAACCTTGTATAGTAAAATACGATGTTTTTTTTTAAAACGTTGGCAAGATCTGCAACGCAATAACAGATGTGATACACAACATAAAAAAATATATGGAAAAAAAACCACGCCTTGTTCTTATTACAAAATCATAAGGATGATGTAGCTTTGACACGTTGCTATATATGTCATACTAGGTGGACACACCTTTATTTTTAATGAAGAACAACGATCTGAATGAATTCCATGCATGTCTTTTTATTCCTTAGATTAATAGGAAAGGATATGGGTGTAAATAAACACAAGACTATCCAATTTTACACTTACAAATACAATTTGAAGAACAGCCCGTGTATTGTTGTTCTACTTTATTACTAGTATCAATGATAACTGGATCATCCCTTTACTCCTTGTTGTTCTACTTTATTACTAGTATTAATGATAACTGGATCATCCCTTTACTCCTTGTTGTTCTACTTTATTACTAGTATTAATGATAACTAGATCATCCCTTTACTCCTTGTTGTTCTACTTTATTACTAGTATTAATGATAACTGGATCATCCTTTTACTCCTTGTTGTTCTACTTTATTACTAGTATTAATGATAACTAGATCATCCCTTTACTCCTTGTTGTTCTACTTTATTACTAGTATTAATGATAACTGGATCATCCCTTTACTCCTTGTTGTTCTACTTTATTACTAGTATTAATGATAACTGGATCATCCCTTTACTCCTTGTTGTTCTACTTTATTACTAGTATTAATGATAACTAGATCATCCCTTTACTCCTTGTTGTTCTACTTTATTACTAGTATTAATGATAACTGGATCATCCCTTTACTCCTTGTTGTTCTACTTTATTACTAGTATTAATGATAACTAGATCATCCCTTTACTCCTTGTTGTTCTACTTTATTACTAGTATTAATGATAACTGGATCATCCTTTTACTCCTTGTTGTTCTACTTTATTACTAGTATTAATGATAACTAGATCATCCCTTTACTCCTTGTTGTTCTACTTTATTACTAGTATTAATGATAACTGGATCATCCCTTTACTCCTTGTTGTTCTACTTTATTACTAGTATTAATGATAACTGGATCATCCCTTTACTCCTTGTTGTTCTACTTTATTACTAGTATTAATGATAACTAGATCATCCCTTTACTCCTTGTTGTTCTACTTTATTACTAGTATTAATGATAACTAGATCATCCCTTTACTCCTTGTTGTTCTACTTTATTACTAGTATTAATGATAACTAGATCATCCCTTTACTCCTTGTTGTTCTACTTTATTACTAGTATTAATGATAACTAGATCATCCCTTTACTCCTTGTTGTTCTACTTTATTACTAGTATTAATGATAACTGGATCATCCCTTTACTTCTTATTGTTCTACTTTATTACTAGTATTAATGATAACTGGATCATCCCTTTACTCCTTGTTGTTCTACTTTATTACTAGTATTAATGATAACTGGATCATCCCTTTACTTCTTGTTGTTCTATTTTATTACTAGTATTAATGATAACTGGATCATCCTTTTACTCCTTGTTGTTCTACTTTATTACTAGTATTAATGATAACTAGATCATCCCTTTACTCCTTGTTGTTCTACTTTATTACTAGTATTAATGATAACTGGATCATCCCTTTACTTCTTGTTGTTCTACTTTATTACTAGTATTAATGATAACTGGATCATCCCTTTACTCCTTGTTGTTCTACTTTATTACTAGTATTAATGATAACTGGATCATCCCTTTACTCCTTGTTGTTCTACTTTATTACTAGTATTAATGATAACTGGATCATCCCTTTACTCCTTGTTGTTCTACTTTATTACTAGTATTAATGATAACTGGATCATCCCTTTACTCCTTGTTGTTCTACTTTATTACTAGTATTAATGATAACTGGATCATCCCTTTACTCCTTGTTGTTCTACTTTATTACTAGTATTAATGATAACTGGATCATCCCTTTACTCCTTGTTGTTCTACTTTATTACTAGTATTAATGATAACTGGATCATCCTTTTACTCCTTGTTGTTCTACTTTATTACTAGTATTAATGATAACTGGATCATCCTTTTACTCCTTGTTGTTCTACTTTATTACTAGTATTAATGATAACTGGATCATCCTTTTACTCCTTTTTGTTCTACTTTATTACTAGTATTAATGATAACTGGATCATCCTTTTACTCCTTTTTGTTCTACTTTATTACTAGTATTAATGATAACTGGATCATCCTTTTACTCCTTTTTGTTCTACTTTATTACTAGTATTAATGATAACTGGATCATCCCTTTACTCCTTTTTGTTCTACTTTATTACTAGTATTAATGATAACTGGATCATCCTTTTACTCCTTTTTGTTCTACTTTATTACTAGTATTAATGATAACTGGATCATCCCTTTACTCCTTGTTGTTCTACTTTATTACTAGTATTAATGATAACTGGATCATCCCTTTACTCCTTGTTGTTCTACTTTATTACTAGTATTAATGATAACTGGATCATCCTTTTACTCCTTGTTGTTCTACTTTATTACTAGTATTAATGATAACTGGATCATCCTTTTACTCCCTGTTGTTCTACTTTATTACTAGTATTAATGATAACTGGATCATCCCTTTACTCCTTGTTGTTCTACTTTATTACTAGTATTAATGATAACTGGATCATCCTTTTACTCCTTGTTGTTCTACTTTATTACTAGTATTAATGATAACTGGATCATCCTTTTACTCCTTGTTGTTCTACTTTATTACTAGTATTAATGATAACTGGATCATCCTTTTACTCCTTTTTGTTCTACTTTATTACTAGTATTAATGATAACTGGATCATCCTTTTACTCCTTTTTGTTCTACTTTATTACTAGTATTAATGATAACTGGATCATCCTTTTACTCCTTGTTGTTCTACTTTATTACTAGTATTAATGATAACTGGATCATCCCTTTACTCCTTGTTGTTCTACTTTATTACTAGTATTAATGATAACTAGACCATCCTTTTACTCCTTGTTGTTCTACTTTATTACTAGTATTAATGATAACTGGATCATCCTTTTACTCCTTGTTGTTCTACTTTATTACTAGTATTAATGATAACTGGATCATCCTTTTACTTCTTGTTGTTCTACTTTATTACTAGTATTAATGATAACTGGATCATCCCTTTACTCCTTGTTGTTCTACTTTATTACTAGTATTAATGATAACTGGATCATCCCTTTACTTCTTGTTGTTCTATTTTATTACTAGTATTAATGATAACTGGATCATCCTTTTACTCCTTGTTGTTCTACTTTATTACTAGTATTAATGATAACTAGATCATCCCTTTACTCCTTGTTGTTCTACTTTATTACTAGTATTAATGATAACTGGATCATCCCTTTACTTCTTGTTGTTCTACTTTATTACTAGTATTAATGATAACTGGATCATCCCTTTACTCCTTGTTGTTCTACTTTATTACTAGTATTAATGATAACTGGATCATCCCTTTACTCCTTGTTGTTCTACTTTATTACTAGTATTAATGATAACTGGATCATCCCTTTACTCCTTGTTGTTCTACTTTATTACTAGTATTAATGATAACTGGATCATCCCTTTACTCCTTGTTGTTCTACTTTATTACTAGTATTAATGATAACTGGATCATCCCTTTACTCCTTGTTGTTCTACTTTATTACTAGTATTAATGATAACTGGATCATCCCTTTACTCCTTGTTGTTCTACTTTATTACTAGTATTAATGATAACTGGATCATCCTTTTACTCCTTGTTGTTCTACTTTATTACTAGTATTAATGATGACTGGGTCATCCTTTTACTCCTTGTTGTTCTACTTTATTACTAGTATTAATGATAACTGGATCATCCCTTTACTCCTTGTTGTTCTACTTTATTACTAGTATTAATGATAACTAGACCATCCTTTTACTCCTTGTTGTTCTACTTTATTACTAGTATTAATGATAACTGGATCATCCTTTTACTCCTTGTTGTTCTACTTTATTACTAGTATTAATGATAACTGGATCATCCTTTTACTCCTTGTTGTTCTACTTTATTACTAGTATTAATGATAACTGGGTCATCCTTTTACTCCTTGTTGTTCTACTTTATTACTAGTATTAATGATAACTGGATCATCCTTTTACTCCTTGTTGTTCTACTTTATTACTAGTATTAATGATAACTGGATCATCCTTTTACTCCTTGTTGTTCTACTTTATTACTAGTATTAATGATAACTGGATCATCCCTTTACTCCTTGTTGTTCTACTTTATTACTAGTATTAATGATAACTGGATCATCCCTTTACTCCTTGTTGTTCTACTTTATTACTAGTATTAATGATAACTGGATCATCCTTTTACTCCTTGTTGTTCTACTTTATTACTAGTATTAATGATGACTGGGTCATCCTTTTACTCCTTGTTGTTCTACTTTATTACTAGTATTAATGATAACTGGATCATCCCTTTACTCCTTGTTGTTCTACTTTATTACTAGTATTAATGATAACTAGACCATCCTTTTACTCCTTGTTGTTCTACTTTATTACTAGTATTAATGATAACTGGATCATCCTTTTACTCCTTGTTGTTCTACTTTATTACTAGTATTAATGATAACTGGATCATCCTTTACTCCTTGTTGTTCTACTTTATTACTAGTATTAATGATAACTGGGTCATCCTTTTACTCCTTGTTGTTCTACTTTATTACTAGTATTAATGATAACTGGATCATCCTTTTACTCCTTGTTGTTCTACTTTATTACTAGTATTAATGATAACTGGATCATCCTTTTACTCCTTGTTGTTCTACTTTATTACTAGTATTAATGATAACTGGATCATCCCTTTACTCCTTGTTGTTCTACTTTATTACTAGTATTAATGATAACTGGATCATCCCTTTACTCCTTGTTGTTCTACTTTATTACTAGTATTAATGATAACTGGATCATCCTTTACTCCTTGTTGTTCTACTTTATTACTAGTATTAATGATAACTGGATCATCCTTTTACTCCTTGTTGTTCTACTTTATTACTAGTATTAATGATAACTGGATCATCCTTTTACTCCTTGTTGTTCTACTTTATTACTAGTATTAATGATAACTGGGTCATCCTTTTACTCCTTGTTGTTCTACTTTATTACTAGTATTAATGATAACTGGATCATCCTTTACTCCTTGTTGTTCTACTTTATTACTAGTATTAATGATAACTGGATCATCCTTTTACTCCTTGTTGTTCTACTTTATTACTAGTATTAATGATAACTGGATCATCCCTTTACTCCTTGTTGTTCTACTTTATTACTAGTATTAATGATAACTGGATCATCCCTTTACTCCTTGTTGTTCTACTTTATTACTAGTATTAATGATAACTGGATCATCCTTTTACTCCTTGTTGTTCTACTTTATTACTAGTATTAATGATAACTGGGTCATCCCTTTACTCCTTGTTGTTCTACTTTATTACTAGTATTAATGATAACTGGATCATCCTTTTACTCCTTGTTGTTCTACTTTATTACTAGTATTAATGATAACTGGATCATCCCTTTACTCCTTGTTGTTCTACTTTATTACTAGTATTAATGATAACTGGATCATCCCTTTACTCCTTGTTGTTCTACTTTATTACTAGTATTAATGATAACTGGATCATCCCTTTACTCCTTGTTGTTCTACTTTATTACTAGTATTAATGATAACTGGATCATCCTTTTACTCCTTGTTGTTCTACTTTATTACTAGTATTAATGATAACTTGATCATCCTTTTACTCCTTGTTGTTCTACTTTATTACTAGTATTAATGATAACTGGATCATCCTTTTACTCCTTGTTGTTCTACTTTATTACTAGTATTAATGATAACTGGATCATCCTTTTACTCCTTGTTGTTCTACTTTATTACTAGTATTAATGATAACTGGATCATCCCTTTACTCCTTGTTGTTCTACTTTATTACTAGTATTAATGATAACTGGATCATCCTTTTACTCCTTGTTGTTCTACTTTATTACTAGTATTAATGATAACTGGATCATCCTTTTACTCCTTGTTGTTCTACTTTATTACTAGTATTAATGATACTGGATCATCCTTTTACTCCTTGTTGTTCTACTTTATTACTAGTATTAATGATAACTGGTCATCATCCTTTTACTCCTTGTTGTTCTACTTTATTACTAGTATTAATGATAACTGGATCATCCCTTTACTCCTTGTTGTTCTACTTTATTACTAGTATTAATGATAACTGGATCATCCTTTTACTCCTTGTTGTTCTACTTTATTACTAGTATTAATGATAACTGGATCATCCTTTTACTCCTTGTTGTTCTACTTTATTACTAGTATTAATGATAACTGGGTCATCATCCTTTTACTCCTTGTTGTTCTACTTTATTACTAGTATTAATGATAACTGGATCATCCTTTTACTCCTTGTTGTTCTACTTTATTACTAGTATTAATGATAACTGGGATCATCCTTTTACTCCTTGTTGTTCTACTTTATTACTAGTATTAATGATAACTGGATCATCCTTTTACTCCTTGTTGTTCTACTTTATTACTAGTATTAATGATAACTGGATCATCCCTTTACTCCTTGTTGTTCTACTTTATTACTAGTATTAATGATAACTGGATCATCCTTTTACTCCTTGTTGTTCTACTTTATTACTAGTATTAATGATAACTGGATCATCCTTTTACTCCTTGTTGTTCTACTTTATTACTAGTATTAATGATAACTGGATCATCCTTTTACTCCTTGTTGTTCTACTTTATTACTAGTATTAATGATAACTGGATCATCCTTTTACTCCTTGTTGTTCTACTTTATTACTAGTATTAATGATAACTGGATCATCCTTTTACTCCTTGTTGTTCTACTTTATTACTAGTATTAATGATAACTGGATCATCCCTTTACTCCTTGTTGTTCTACTTTATTACTAGTATTAATGATAACTGGATCATCCTTTTACTCCTTGTTGTTCTACTTTATTACTAGTATTAATGATAACTGGATCATCCTTTTACTCCTTGTTGTTCTACTTTATTACTAGTATTAATGATAACTGGGTCATCCTTTTACTCCTTGTTGTTCTACTTTATTACTAGTATTAATGATAACTGGATCATCCCTTTACTCCTTGTTGTTCTACTTTATTACTAGTATTAATGATAACTGGATCATCCTTTTACTCCTTGTTGTTCTACTTTATTACTAGTATTAATGATAACTGGATCATCCTTTTACTCCTTGTTGTTCTACTTTATTACTAGTATTAATGATAACTGGATCATCCTTTTACTCCTTGTTGTTCTACTTTATTACTAGTATTAATGATAACTGGATCATCCTTTTACTCCTTGTTGTTCTACTTTATTACTAGTATTAATGATAACTGGATCATCCTTTTACTCCTTGTTGTTCTACTTTATTACTAGTATTAATGATAACTGGATCATCCTTTTACTCCTTGTTGTTCTACTTTATTACTAGTATTAATGATAACTGGATCATCCTTTTACTCCTTGTTGTTCTACTTTATTACTAGTATTAATGATAACTGGATCATCCTTTTACTCCTTGTTGTTCTACTTTATTACTAGTATTAATGATAACTGGATCATCCTTTTACTCCTTGTTGTTCTACTTTATTACTAGTATTAATGATAACTGGATCATCCTTTTACTCCTTGTTGTTCTACTTTATTACTAGTATTAATGATAACTGGATCATCCTTTTACTCCTTGTTGTTCTACTTTATTACTAGTATTAATGATAACTGGATCATCCTTTTACTCCTTGTTGTTCTACTTTATTACTAGTATTAATGATAACTGGATCATCCTTTTACTCCTTGTTGTTCTACTTTATTACTAGTATTAATGATAACTGGATCATCCTTTTACTCCTTGTTGTTCTACTTTATTACTAGTATTAATGATAACTGGATCATCCTTTTACTCCTTGTTGTTCTACTTTATTACTAGTATTAATGATAACTGGATCATCCTTTTACTCCTTGTTGTTCTACTTTATTACTAGTATTAATGATAACTGGATCATCCTTTTACTCCTTGTTGTTCTACTTTATTACTAGTATTAATGATAACTGGATCATCCTTTTACTCCTTGTTGTTCTACTTTATTACTAGTATTAATGATAACTGGATCATCCTTTTACTCCTTGTTGTTCTACTTTATTACTAGTATTAATGATAACTGGATCATCCTTTTACTCCTTGTTGTTCTACTTTATTACTAGTATTAATGATAACTGGATCATCCTTTTTACTCCTTGTTGTTCTACTTTATTACTAGTATTAATGATAACTGGTCATCATCCTTTTACTCCTTGTTGTTCTACTTTATTACTAGTATTAATGATAACTGGATCATCCTTTTACTCCTTGTTGTTCTACTTTATTACTAGTATTAATGATAACTGGATCATCCCTTTACTCCTTGTTGTTCTACTTTATTACTAGTATTAATGATAACTGGATCATCCTTTTACTCCTTGTTGTTCTACTTTATTACTAGTATTAATGATAACTGGGTCATCCTTTTACTCCTTGTTGTTCTACTTTATTACTAGTATTAATGATAACTGGATCATCCCTTTACTCCTTGTTGTTCTACTTTATTACTAGTATTAATGATAACTGGATCATCCTTTTACTCCTTGTTGTTCTACTTTATTACTAGTATTAATGATAACTGGATCATCCTTTTACTCCTTGTTGTTCTACTTTATTACTAGTATTAATGATAACTGGATCATCCTTTTACTCCTTGTTGTTCTACTTTATTACTAGTATTAATGATAACTGGATCATCCTTTTACTCCTTGTTGTTCTACTTTATTACTAGTATTAATGATAACTGGATCATCCCTTTACTCCTTGTTGTTCTACTTTATTACTAGCATTAATGATAACTGGATCATCCTTTTACTCCTTGTTGTTCTACTTTATTACTAGTATTAATGATAACTGGATCATCCTTTTACTCCTTGTTGTTCTACTTTATTACTAGTATTAATGATAACTGGATCATCCCTTTACTCCTTGTTGTTCTACTTTATTACTAGTATTAATGATAACTGGATCATCCTTTTACTCCTTGTTGTTCTACTTTATTACTAGTATTAATGATAACTGGATCATCCCTTTACTCCTTGTTGTTCTACTTTATTACTAGTATTAATGATAACTGGATCATCCTTTTACTCCTTGTTGTTCTACTTTATTACTAGTATTAATGATAACTGGATCATCCTTTTACTCCTTGTTGTTCTACTTTATTACTAGTATTAATGATAACTGGATCATCCCTTTACTCCTTGTTGTTCTACTTTATTACTAGTATTAATGATAACTGGATCATCCCTTTACTCCTTGTTGTTCTACTTTATTACTAGTATTAATGATAACTGGATCATCCTTTTACTCCTTGTTGTTCTACTTTATTACTAGTATTAATGATAACTGGGTCATCCTTTTACTCCTTGTTGTTCTACTTTATTACTAGTATTAATGATAACTGGATCATCCCTTTACTCCTTGTTGTTCTACTTTATTACTAGTATTAATGATAACTGGATCATCCCTTTACTCCTTGTTGTTCTACTTTATTACTAGTATTAATGATAACTGGATCATCCTTTTACTCCTTGTTGTTCTACTTTATTACTAGTATTAATGATAACTGGATCATCCTTTTACTCCTTGTTGTTCTACTTTATTACTAGTATTAATGATAACTGGATCATCCTTTTACTCCTTGTTGTTCTACTTTATTACTAGTATTAATGATAACTGGATCATCCCTTTTACTCCTTGTTGTTCTACTTTATTACTAGTATTAATGATAACTGGATCATCCCTTTACTCCTTGTTGTTCTACTTTATTTACTAGTATTAATGATAACTGGGTCATCCTTTTACTCCTTGTTGTTCTACTTTATTACTAGTATTAATATAACTGGGTCATCCTTTACTCCTTGTTGTTCTACTTTATTACTAGTATTAATGAATAACTGGATCATCCTTGTACTCCTTGTTGTTCTACTTTATTACTAGTATTAATGATAACTGGATCATCCCTTTACTCCTTGTTGTTCTACTTTATTACTAGTATTAATGATAACTGGATCATCCTTTTACTC